>SNVD02005417.1:0-22599 GCA_013180625.2 Boswellia sacra
TTTGATGGCGAGGTGATTCGTTTCAATATTTATGAGGCAATGAGGTACCCTAGTGACTTGCATTCTGTTTTTGCAGTTGATGTTATTGATTCTTTGGCACAACAACTTTTTGAGTTAACTCGCAAGGATGCATTGGAAGTAGCCATTAGTGAGCACATCGGGGCAGAAAATTCCAGAGAATCGAGAAAGTTGATACAAGTGTCTAAAGAAGTGGAGGAAGCTGTGGCAAGCTTGGATGAGACTATAGCTATCACCACAAACAGGTATGATGTTTCGTACATTGAATTGCCTTTATCTAATGAGAAACTTTTTCCTTCTGTGATGAAAGCACCTGCCTTGGAGCTTAAGCCTCTTCCAGATCATTTGAAACATGTATTCTTGGGTGAGAAGGATACTTTGCCAGTCATAATATCCAAGGGCCTTACACCATTGCAAGAAGAGAAACTCATCCGAATGCTTCGAGATCACAAAACAGCCATTGGGTGGACAATTGCTGACATCAAAGGTATTAGCCCAGCCATATGCATGCACCGTATCTTATAAGAAGAAGGATCCAAGCCCACTCGAGAAGCACAGCGGAGGTTGAATCCTCCAATGATGGAAGTTGTCAATAAAGAAATCCTGAAATTGTTAGATGTGGGTGTGATTTATCCAATTTCGGACAGCAAGTGGGTGAGTCCAGTCCAAGTTGTTCCGAAAAAATCTGGTGTTATGGTGGTTAAGAATGACAATAATGAGCTAGTTCCCGCTCGTATCCAAACCGGCTGGCGAGTTTGTATTGATTATCGGAAGCTAAATATAGTAACTCGCAAGGATCACTTTCCTTTGCCATTCATTGATCAAATGCTGGAGAGATTAGCTGGTCAGTCTCATTATTGTTTTCTTGATGGCTATTCAGGATATAATCAGATTGTCATTGCCCCTGAGGATCAAGAGAAAACTACATTCACATGCCCATTCGCTACATTTGCCTATCGACACATGCCATTCGGTCTTTGCAATGCCCTGCCACTTTCCAAAGGTGTATGGTAAGTATTTTCTCTGATTATGTTGAGAACATTATTGAGGTATTTATGGTTGTCTTTAGTGTTTTTGGTGATTCTTTTGATAAATGCCTTGACAACCTTACCCTTATACTTCAAAGATTTATAGAAACTAACCTTGTTCTGAATTGGGAGAAATGTCATTTTATGGTAGATCAGGGTATAGTTTTGGGACATGTTATTTCTGCTAAGGGTATAGAGGTTGATAAATCCAAGATAGATCTTATATGTTCCTTACCACCTTCCACAAGTGTGCGGGATATTCGTTCGTTTCTTGGTCATGCAGGTTTTTATCGTAGATTCATCAAAGATTTCTCGAAGATAGTATTGCCCCTATGCAGATTATTACAGAATGATGTGGCCTTTGAATTTGATGAGAAATGCAAAGAGGCATTTGAGAAACTGAAGGAACTCTTGACTTCGTCTCCAGTAATCCAATCTCCGAATTGGAATCATCCATTTCGCGAATCATTGTGATGCAGTGACTGACGTCTGTGGTCGTCCGTTTTGGGTCACGAATTGGCGAGAATTTCCACATGCCAATTTACTATCATCTCAACTTTAAATTATGCTCAACTTAATTATTCTACCACTGAGAAAGAGCTGCTAGCGGTTATTTTTGCTTTAGAAAAGTTTCGATCTTATTTGATTGTTACTAAAGTAACCGTTTATTCTGATCATGCAGCTTTGAGGTACTTGCTCACAAAGAAAGATGCTAAACCAAGGCTTATCAGGTGTATACTCCTTTTACAGGAGTTTGACTTGGAAATCAAAGACAAGAAGGGAAGTGAAAACTTAGTTGCAGACCATCTCAGTCGCATTGGCCATGATAAGAATGCACTGCCATTACAAGAAAGTTTTCCGGATGAACAATTGTTGTCTCTAAATGTAGCTGCCACCTTGTATGCACGATATTTGTTCATTACTTATTACCAAATCTACCACAGGACTTGACTCGAGCTCAAAGAGACAAGATCAAAAACATTGCCAAATACTACATATGGGATGATCCATACTTATGGAAGCATTGTTCTGATCAAGTGATAAGAAGGTGTGTTTCTGAATCTGAATTTAATTCAATTTTGACCTTCTGTCATTCTTATGCATATGGCGGTCACTTCGGACCAAAAAGAACAGCCCTGAAAGTTCTTGATTGTGGATTCTACTGGCCATCATTGTTCAAAGATGCATATCTATTTTGCAAAGCTTGTGACCGTTGTCAAAGGATAGGTAATTTAAGTGCGAAAAATCAAATGCCACAAACCCCTATACTTGTTGTTGAGATTTTTGATGTGTGGGGTATTGATTTCATGGGTCCTTTTCCTTCATCTTTTGGTATTGTTTACATTATACTTGCTGTGGATTATGTTTCTAAATGGGTGGAAGCAAAAGCTACGAGAACTAATGATTCTAAAGTTGTTGTAGATTTTTTGAAATCTAACATTTTTGCGAGATTTGGAACACCAAGAGCCATGATTAGCGATAGAGGGACACACTTCTGTAATAGATCCTTTGAAGCCTTGCTCAAGAAATACAACATCACTCACAAGGTGTCTACTGCATATCATCCACAACCTAGTGGTCAAGTTGAAGTTTCAAATCGAGAAGTCAAGTCCATTCTCGAGAAGACAGTGAATCCGAACAGAAAAGATTGGAGCCTACGACTTAATGATGCACTTTGGGCATATCGGACTGCTTATAAGACACCTATTTGTATGTCTCCATACAGGTTAGTCTATGGTAAGCCATGTCACCTTCCGGTAGAGCTCGAACACAAAGCATGGTGGGCCGTAAAGCTTTGTAACATGGAGATGGATGCTGCTGGAGAACAAAGGAAGCTTCAACTGCAAGATTTGGAAGAACTTAGAAATGATGCCTATGAGAATTCCAGAATTTACAAGGAGAGAACTAAGGCATTTCATGATAAATGATCTCCAGGAAGAATTTTGAAGTGGGACAGAAAGTTCTTTTATTTCATTCTCGCCTCAAGTTATTTCCAGGTAAGTTACGATCTCGATGGGTTGGACCTTTTGTTATTACTAATGTTTTTCCTCATGGTGTAGTGGAAATCAAGAGCTTAAAAACAGACAAAGTATTCAAGGTGAATGGGCACAGGTTGAAGCCTTACTATGAGAATTCAGTGATGCAGGACATTGATGAGGTACCTCTCTACGAGCCAACTTATCTTGATGGGTGAGAACAGATAACGTCAGGCTGAAGACATTAAACCAAGCGCTTATTGGGAGGCAACCCAATGTTTTTGAAATATAAATAAAAAGAGACAAAGAAAAGAAGGTAGTATTGATCAATTTTTGTGTTTCGAGGAGATTCCTCTCATGGTCTATTATAATTGATCAGGTTTTATCTCTCTTTGCCATTTGTCTCATTTGCTTTGTTGTTTGTTTTTGACTTTCATTTGCTCTTTTGTTTTTATTTCTTTTATGTGTCTCTATTTTCTTTTCTTTTCTTTTCTTTTCTTTTCTTTTGTTTAATTTGATTATTCCGTGCTTCGATTTCAGTTGTGCAACAGCTTGAGGAAACATTCAAACGGGAGTTGAAGCCATTGTTCGAAGGTTTGAAAACGTGCATATCTGGGAGAAGAACAAACTCAATCGCATTATCGGTAATATCTCTCCTTTTCTTCTCTTCAATGGATGCTGATATCTTTCTATCGAACTTCGTAAATATTTCCCTTCACTTCCTCAAAATGCTGTGTTTAAAATTTATAAAGTACGGATGACTAGACTTTTGGCATTGATGCTCCTAAATGTCCCTGCTGATATCCGATGGCTTATCGAAGCCAAGGTGAGATTGTCCGGTGAGCCGGACATTACTCTCGCAAAATACATGCCTGGTCTAGGAAAGAGCTACTACGCCAAGAGGCGAAGAGCGAAAAGGTTACAAGTATGTTATAAATGTGCTAGATGGAATTGTAACCAGACTTGTCGTTCATTAAGTTTTGCGTCCAGGAATAGAGAAGACAAACTTTCATTTATTAAGAATGGTTTGAGTAATGAGTCGCTGGATAATATTTTGTTAACTCTCGAGTCACATTCTTGTGGGCTTGTTCAGCGTGAATTGTTTAATTTATGGACACAATTTCGTGATGAATTGCAGTGTTATAGTCTAGGGAATCTGACTAAAAACGACCCTGTTTGCCAGTTTATAAGAAAACTGGATGGGAAGCAAATCCCCGACTCATAAAAGGCGTTTCAGCCGTTACTGGACGTAAAACCAGAGGAAGATGTGAGCCACAATCACAACTACTTGTATATTTGAATGTGTGTTGTTGTTGTCATTTTTTTTTCTTGTTTCGTTTGATCTGATTATCAATGTTGTTTTTGTGTTGTTGTTGTTTGTTGATTTTGTTTGTTTTAATTTCAAGTTTTCTTTTTGACAAACCATATGACTACCCTATGGCATAAGTACACGTGGGAGACAAGTGTGGAGTTTTGTCAACCCCCGCCGAAAGTGTATCTCCATTTTCCATGCTTCACGTGGGAGACAAGTGTGTAGGTTTTGTCAACCCCCGCCGAAGTGTATCTCCATTTTCCATGCTTCACGTGGGAGACAAGTGTGTAGGTTTTGTCAAACCTCGCCGAAAGCATATCTCATTTTTTCAAATCTTGAGGCGATAAATCTGCATCAAGCAACTCCCACCGAAATTATGTCCCCACGTGTCAAATTTGAGAGTTTTACGTGTGTATATATCCATGCTGCATATTTTGAAATGTCATTTTATAACCTGTCTTGCACTTGAATCGCATAATACCTAACGTACATCATTGTCTACACAAGTTTAGAGCACTTTTAGAAATGGAGAAAACACCAATTCGGCGATTCCAAAATATATGCGTATTTTGTGGATCGCACTTTGGTAAAGATGGAGAATTTACAACAGCAGCTCTTGATCTTGGTAGGACATTAGCTGCGAGGGGTATTAATTTGATTTATGGAGGGGGTAGTCTTGGGTTAATGGGGTGTGTGTCTACAGCTGCATCCTTAGGAGGAAGCAAAGTTCTCGGCATTATCCCTAAACCATTAGCTGTACGAGATATCGTAGGCAACACCATGGGGGAAGAGTTACAGGTTTCTAGTATGCATTAGCGTATTGCACATATGATCATTAAATCTGATGCATTTATAGCTTTGCCCGGTGGTTATGGTACATTAGAGGAGATATTTCAAATCACCTCTTGGGCACAGCTAAACATCCATCGTAAACCCATTGGTTTGTTAAATGTCAATAATTTTTTTGATGGTTTGTTGTCTTTTCTTGATCAAGCAGGAGAAAAAAACTTCATCTCCCAGTCGGCGAGGCAAATCCTGGTTACAGCTTCAACTGCAGGGGAGTTAATTGACAAATTACAAGCATTCGTCTAGTCGCCTGATCCAGCAATAGCTCGGATAGATTGGTTTGGAGAAGGCAATAAGAGGCGTAAACTGGATTTAACACTCCATCTGTATCCAATCGGCGGGTTGGGCGGTCATTGTCGGTTGGTGGCGGGCGCGTAGGGGGTGGGGGAGGGGAGGTTTTTGGTGCAGGTTTTTTCACCCCAGGTAATATTTTCTAATCTTGGCTTTTAGAGTGGTGGCTTAAAAAGTTCAAGTTCTCTTGAAACGCATTCTGGATTTCTTTAATCCATAATGGCTGAATAAGGAGGCTAACTTCTAAACTTTTTAGACCCATTCTAACTGACTTGTTTGTGTTTGTTGATTTGTTGGACTTTATTATTTTCTGAGTAAGTTTAGTTTTATGTAATTTCGAGTTGTGTGTTTTTGTTTTTACCAGTTTCGATTCGAAAAAAAAACATTGTGGAAAAACCTGAGAATGGCAGAATATGGGGTTTTCTTAACTCTTGAAACGCATTCTCTCTCAATAAATCTGTAGTTTGTTTATTCATGTTGTTTGAAGTGTCTTGTTTCTTGTTTTGTTCTTTCATAATAAAGGTATATAGGCTGGAAACCTTAAGTCTGCGGGCTACTGGTCCTAAGGATTGTTGAAATATACAATCTTGACTCAGGTGTAACAACGCCACGTACCTCTTTTCTTGCATTTTGTGGGTCGATGATAAGATAATGATTGAATTAAGAATAACTCTTGGAAAATGATAAATGATGCATGGATCTGTGTGCTTGAAATGTTTATTGGTTTTCGCTTTGCTTTTGATTCCTTGCGCAACATTGAGCACTGAGCTATTATCACTGAGTTATTTGTTCACTTAGAGAAAGTTTATGTAATTTAAATGTTTCTTCAGATTTCAATGAATTCTAGAACTTGTTTGATGGTCACTCGAGGCGAAATCCTAGACTGTGCAACATTAGGGAAATGATTTAGGCCATCTTTGGATCGTTTGAGCCTTAAGAGCCAACCTTGACTAAAATTGATCCCTAGTTACCCCTTTGAGCCTCTGTAAACCTTTTTCTTTGTTAACTCACTAAAAGATTTCCTAATCTCAATTGAATTTGTTCCAAACAGTTTATCCCTTACCTATGAGCATGTAATCATTCGCAATTACATTTTGAGCTATGTTCTGGTTTTGGGAAGTTAGAGGAGGTTGGATTGTGCCATGAGCAATGCAAGTGAGTTTTATTATGTTTGTAAAAAAAAAAAAAAGAGAAAAAAAAATCTGTACTTATCTTCCACGTACTTAAACATTGAGGACAATGTATTGTTTAAGTGTGGGGGAGTGCAATTGCAGTTAAAAAAAAAAAAGAAAAGAAAAAGAGTTCTATACCCTTGGGTGTTCTTAAAAAGAATGAAACAACAAAGTGTGGGGGTGTAGTTTCTTTTGTTTTCTACAAAAAAAGAAGAAGAAGAGAAGAGAAAAAAAAAAGGGAGAGTAAACCTGGTGAATTAAAATAAAGTTGTGTTATAGGGGTGAGCTCTACATAATCTTGAATGATTTATGTGTTTGTGGGTGATTTGAGCCAAATTATTATCCTTTATCATACCTTCACCCAAGCCAAACGTTACAAGCTTAATAAAGTCCTACTTGATCCTTGGTGTTGTGCATGTCTACATTAGTGGAGAGTGACCTGAAAAGCAAGCCTATGGAGTTCATTTATACACACATCTTCAATATTAAATATGATTCATTTTTATGCATAAACTCATCCGGGTTACAAGTGATTAGGTGAGAATGGCTCTACACACACACACGCTTGAGGAATTAAAATGAAGCGAAACTAATCTTTGAGATAAAATTCTTGATCAAGTGCATTAATTTGAAGTTTTCCTTGGGTTATAATTAAGTACAATCTTTGAGGCCTATTTGCAAGATGAAGCATTTGTGTGTTTTAATTTTTTTTGATTCTGTTTCGGTTTAGTTTTATTTCGTATCATTTTAGTTGCTCGAGGACTAGCAAAGTCTAAGTGTGGGGGAATTTGATAGGTGTCTATTTACGTATTACTTTTATATCAATTCGTCCATGTTTCTTTGCTATATTCCTTGGTATTTTTATGTTTTTGTGTGGTTTTGATGTTTGTAGGAGTTTTGGAGCAACTTGCACAAAAATGGAGTAAAACCCTTCATTTTCACCTCTGCTAGTCAGCCATCTTCTCGGATTTAATTGTATTGATATACAATGAACCCGATGACATATCATATACCGTTGAAAAGCTCTCGAAGTCTACTTTTTGGAGAAATTTACGGTTTATGAATCCATTCAGTGTACCGAAAAGTTGTAATCAAAACAGTGTGAGAAGTGTAGAAATGTAATTCCACACATCACTGTAGCATGTATAATGTATAATACGGGACACTGTAGCAGGTTACTGTAGCAGAGTATTTAAACACATTTTAGGGTTTTATTTTCATAACTTGAAGAGGGGAAAACGTGGGAGGAGGCTGCATTTCTGGATTTCTCTCATCCCTTGGAGTTCTTGAAGGAGAAAGAAGATTTTGAAAGAGGAGGAACTACAATTCCAAGAAGATTCATCTACAAAGAAGATTTTCAAAGAATTTGCTAAGTTCTTTCTTTCCTTTTCAATTCTGGAATTTCTCTGTATTGTATTTGTTATTCTGATTGAATATGTGTAACTAAATCTGAATTGGTTGAGGGTGATTTCAAAGCCCTTGATATGGATTTTGTGAGTTGATTGTGTAAGAAATTGTTATCCAATTCTCTAATTGAAGTTGCTTGTATTTTCCATATCTAATGCTTATGATTGCTTACTGATTGTATTTGGAATGGCCAACTGAATATAATCTGTTGTTGTCTATTGCTAGATTAGAAATCTTGATCCGTAATTGTCATGAATTTCCAATCATTAGTAGCAAAATTGTGATCAGAGATTGCAATTGGAAAATACAACCTAGGTTAAATAATCCGAACTTGTGTGATTATTGCTTAGATCAACCTATCTTTCTCATCGTAATGCTTCTATTGAATTAAACTTAGAGAGCTTGTTCTAGGTTGTTTAATGGATAGAGATTAAATAAAGAGCTTGTTTTATTTAACAACAAAGTAAGGAAAGATTGGGATAACAGAGTTTGTTGTTATCTACGGTTGATAACTTCAATGCTGTAATTGGATTACAATTCTATGTTAATTCATAAATTCATATCTTGTGGCAGAGAAAGAACCCTTAACCAAGTGTCTCTCATTGATCTTTCATTCAAATTAACTTTGTTTTGTTATTCTTAATTTGCATTCTTATTTCATTTAGTTAATCATTCAACAAAACCCCCCCTGTTTAGTTTATCGTTGCTGGAAAATAACGAATTCAATTAGAATCAATCCTCGTGGGAACGATATCTACTTATCACTTTATTACTTGTGCGACTAGTATACTTGCTAGTTTCGAAGGCATCAACAAGCAACACTAAGTTATGTATTGATGATGTCTTATGCTCAAGCAAATCCAAAAGAAATTTGCTTAGTTTTAAAGATATAATATATAATGGATATCATATTGAGACATTTTGTGAAAATAATACTAAATTTCTTTGTATCACTTCAGATGTATCAGGATGAAAATTGATTTTAGAGAAGCTCGAAGCTTTCTCTTCTATATTATATTATACATAAATATGATCTATTGAACCTACACAATCTTGAACCAGAAATAAAATGATCCTAACACTTTTATGTTATGGCATAGTCATTTTGGTCACTTAGGATCAATAATGATACGTAGAATTGTTAAGAATACAAATGAATATCCATGGAGAATCAAAAATTTCTTCTATCCAATGAAATTACCTGTAATGCTTGCTTATAAGAAAAGCTTATTGTTAGACTATCTCCTTTGAAGATTAGTCTTGAATCCCTATCATTTTTATAGAGAATTCAAAAAGATATATGTGAACCCATTCATCCATCTAGTGGACCATTTCGTTACTTTATGGTTCAAATTGATGTTTCTGCACAGAGATCTCATATTTGTTATCAACTTGAAATGTTACATTTGCTTGTCTATTGGCTCAAATCATTAAATTATGGACATACTTCAAACCATCATATTATGACAATACATCTGGATAATGCTGGTGAATTTTCATCAAAAGCCTTTAATGATTATTATATGTTCATTGGAATTGATATTAAACACCTTATCTTAAATGTCCATACCCAAAATGGTTTGGCAGAATCACTTATAAAGTGACTAACTAATTGTGTGTACTTTGTTATTAAGAATGCAGTTGTCGACTTCTGCTTGGGGCGATGCTATTTTATATGTTGCATCATTGATAAGATTAAGGCCTACTGCTTATCATAAGTATTCCCTATTAAAACTTGTACTTGGCCAATAACCCAATATATATCATCTATAATCTTTTGGTTGTGTCGCACAAGTTCCTATTGTTCGCTTGAAGAGGACAAAAATGATACCTCAACGTTGATTAGGGATTTATATGGTTTATAATTTTTCATCTATTATAAAATATTAGGAACTCTTGATGGGTGATCTTTTTATTGCACGTTTATGGATTGTCATTTTGATAAGACAATTTTCCACCTTTAACAAAAAAGAGAATGCCCCTAAAGTAAGACAAGAATTTTCTTGGAATGTAGGAAAATTTTCTTATCTTGATCCTTGTACACTCAATGTGAAAATGAAGTACAAAGGATGATGTATCTTCAAAATATTACCAATCTGATACTGGATGCTTTTTCTGATGCAACTAAGATAATGAATTCATATATACATATTGCTAATACACTGCCACGAATTGAGGTCTTATTGAACAAACTCCTAAAGCAATAATGAATAATCAATTTTTTTTGCACGCCAAAAGCATGGTAGATAGCTTTGGTCAAATGATACTATCTTAGAAAAAGAAAAGCTGTTAATAACAATCCGAACGAAAATAATGATTGAGCTAAAGAGATTATATTCTTTATGTCACGCCCTAAAATCTCTTATTTAGAGACTTTAAGGGTGATTGATTAAGAAAATAATAAATAGACATCATCAATATCTTACTCTTTTTTGTCTTTCCCATTCATACATATATTTATACATATCACATGAATCCATTACAACATCAAGCTTTTTGTTCAAGATAAACTTTACATACACTGATGACCAAACTTAGTACATAGGTTGATAATTACATAATAGAATTTCCTATCATTTAGGCTAGACAAAACATTTCCTAAAACCATCTCGTGCATGCAAATGCCTAGACTGCCTGGGAAAGCTCTGGAACACCACTAGTACGAATATCCTTTTGTGTACCTGTGGAGGAAGGGGGTGAGCATATAGCCTAATAGAAAAGATTCTAACATTATAGTAAATCACAAGCATTCAAATAGTTACTCAATTACATAGTTACACAAACAATTATAATAAGTCAAGCAATCATTCTCACTCACACATCAAGGTATCACTTATTCACTTGACAATCATAATTTTTCATCTAATGTTTCCCTTAGACCCGTATCCAAACAGACCATCCAAGGTCTAACACGTTAAGTTTATATTCGTGTTCCCCTTGGATTCGTATCCAAAATGGCCCATCCAAGGTCCAACACATCAAGTTTATATTCGTGTTCCCCTTGGATCGTATTCAAAACGGCCTATCCAAGGTCCCCTTGGATCCGTATCCAAAATGGCCCATCCAAGGTCTAACACATCAAGTTTATATTCATGTTCCCCTTAGATCCGTATCTAAAACGGCCCATCCAAGGTCCAATGCATACACTTATAAACCTTTCAATATAATTTCCAAAATAAGTCTCAAGGCAATACAGTTTTTATGAAAAATCCAGATCTGTCAGGAGGGGTCAGGTCGGTTCTGTAATTACACTCGACACTCGACACTTCCATAACCAAACACTAGACACTTCCATAAATAGACACTCGACACTTTCATAACCCGACACTCGACATTTTTGTAAACAGACAATCCACACTTGGCATCAGTCTTGATATCATCCTACTTTTGATGACATCGAGTGTCGGATGATGCATTCAACACTCGATACCATCTACTCGGCACTCGATACTTACGTGTCGAGTCGTGTCAGATTAAATGTCAGTCTCAAAGATACAAAATTGTGAGAATGTTCTAATCAGTCGGATGAACGGTATCACTTCCAGATTTCAACCTCCAATTTAAAAAATTTACCAAAATTTCATTTTAAATCCAAATTCAATGAAATTAGTGGCTATTTAAAGCTTCATATGTCTATTTTTCTAAACAAAAGAAAAATTGTACAAATCACAATCCAGAACAATGCAGTAGCTCAAAGAACATAGAATAGTCACATGAATCATAACTTCCATCAAGAACAACATCTCCTCCACTTCATAAGCACATAATTTCACAAGTAATTCATCATCCAAGCAACAAGCAATCAATTTAACCATTCATCACATGTATTGCAACCCATCTCATTTAAGAACAACAAAAATAAATAACACGATTTAAGTATAGTGTTACAAAATCCCTACTTGGTTTCCAAGCCTATAAACCTCTTTGATTTTTTCCTTCTTTTCCTCTCTTTTTCTTCCTTCTCTTTTTTTTCTTCTTCTCCTTCTTCTCTCTCTCTTCCCTTTTTGCCGTAAAACTCTCCTCTTCTATAGCCAAATGAAAGAAAAAATCCTCTCCTTTTGGAACCCTAATGTCTCTTATATATACAAGGCCTTAGTTTATGGGTCTAAGTCCACTTATTTTCCAAACTCATTTAATCCTTACCAAATTCTAACATAAGCCTACAACTATAATCCAACCCAATTCTCATTTATTTAAACATGGTTTTACAACTACTTCATGGCCTAAAGCCCATCAAATTCAAATAAAATTACTCAAATACCCTTAGGCATAGTTTCTAAATTTTCTAACATATATCTACATTTTTTTTGGAACTCTATAACCTACCCTCCTAAAAAAAATTTTATCCTCAAAATTTGAAAATATGAGTAAGAAATACCTCTGGCATTCAAAAGCTCAGGGTACTTTCTTTGAATCTCTGACTCTAACTCCCATGTGGCCTCTTCAACGCCATGATGCTTCCACAAGACCTTAATTAACGGAATGGTCTTGCCACATAGGACTTGCACTCTTGTGCCCAAGATTTGAATAGGAAACTCTTCATATGAAACATCTTGTTGAATATCCAACTCACTCCAATCTAGCACATTTGTTGGGTGAGGCTCATACTTCCTTAGCATCGATACATGACATTTGTTATGAATTCCTGATAATCGTGGCCGCAATGCTAGCTCATAAGCTACTTCACCAACCGGCCTTAGAATTTAAAATGGGCCAATGTAGCGTGGAGCAAGTTTACCTTTCTGTCCAAAACGTATCAAGCCTTTATGCAGAGACACTTTTAAAAACACATGGTCACCCACTTTGAATTCTAACGGTCATCTCCTTTTGTCTGCATAGCTTTTCTGTCGACTATGATCTGTAAGTAAACGTTGACGTATCAACTTCACCTTTTCAGCTGTCTCTTGTACAAGCTCGGGTTCTAATAAGGTAGCTTCTCCCATTTCTACCCAACATAAAGGGGACCTACACGGCCTACCATAGAGTGCCTCAAAAGGTGCCATTCCAATACTTGACTGATAGCTGTTGTTGTATGCAAATTCTACAAGTGGTAGATGATCCTCCCAATTACCTTGAAAATCCATCACATAAGCCCTCAACAGATCTTCCAAAATTTGAATAGTGCATTCTGATTGACCATCAGTTTGGGAATGAAAAGCTGTACTAAATAATAATTGCGTACCCATAGCTCTTTGAAGGCTTTGCCAAAATTGAGCTGTAAACCTAGGATCTCTATTTGACACCACTGAAACTGGAACTCCATGCAATCTCATAATTTCTTTAATGTATAGCCGACTCAAAACATCCACTGAATCGGTTGTATGTATAGGAAGAAAATGTGATACTTTTGTTAACCTATCTACAATCACCCATATTGCAACCTTCCGTTTTAAAGAACGTGGTAATCCAGTAGCAAAATCGATGGTGATGTAATCCCATTTCCATTCTGCTATAGGAAGTGGTTGGAGTAATCCTGCAGGCCTTTGATGCTCAGCTTTCACTTGTTGACAAGTAAGGCATCTGGACACATATTCAACAACATCCCTCTTCATTCCTTTCCACCAAAACTATCGACGTAAGTCATGATACATCTTAGTACCACCAGGATGAACAACAAATTTAGAGTGATGAAATTCCTTAAGGATATCATCTTTACACTCTTTACTTGATGGAATAAAGATCTTGCCCTTGAATCGTAAACTCCCATCCGAACCAATTGTCTAATCAACACTTCCATCACCGTGTAACACTTGCTCATACAAGGCTCTAGCCTCTGAATCTTGATGTTGCAACTCAATCACTCTATGCATAAGAGACGGTTGAGCAACAAGTGTAAAAAGGCGAATTTGATCTCCGCGATCCTCAACCAAGATATCATAATCATGAATAGATTGCAACATGCTCCACTCTCCTATCATCGCATTGACCATAGCTCTCGACTTTCTACTTAATGCGTTAGCCACCACATTTGCTTTGCCTGGGTGATATTGGATAGAGAAGTCATAGTCTTCCCAATACTCCATCCATCTTCGTTGTCTCAAATTCAAGTCTTTTTGGGTGAAAATGTATTTTAAACTTTTATGATCATAAAAGACTTCAAACCTTTTGCCACACAGATAATGTCGCCAAATTTTCAAAGCATACACTACCGTAGCAAGTTCTAAATCATGGGTGGGATAATTCTGCTCATGAGGTTTCAACTGGCAAGAAGCATAGGCTACAACCCAACCTTGTTGCATTAACACACACCCTAATCCATTCAAGGAGGCATCAGTGAATACTATATAATCAACTCAACATTGAGGTATCACAAGAATAGGTGTTGAAGTTAATCCTGTCTTCAATTCTTGGAATGCTTGCTCATGTGCATCATTCCATTCGAATTTGACTCCTTTCCTTGTTAACCTAGTCATTAGTACAGCCAATCGAGAAAAGTTCTTAACAAAACGCCGATAGTACCCTGCTAGACCCAAGAAGCTACGTACTTCAAACATATTCTTTGGTCGTTCCCATTTCATAATTGCCTCTACTTTCGATGGATCCACTGAGATTCCTCGTCTTGGCACCATATGGCCTAAAAATTTTGCTTCTAATAACCAAATTCACATTTACTCAGCTTGGCATAAAGACGATGCTCTCTCAGTGTTTGAAGTGTTATACGTAGATGTTGCTCATGTTCAACTTCAGATGTAGAATAAATAAGGACATCATCCACAAACACATTTACAAATCGGTCTAAGTGAGGTATGAAAATACAGTTCATTAAATCCATAAAGGCAGCAGGAGCATTAATTAGTCCAAATGCCATGACCAAAAACTCATAATGCCCATAACGGGTATGAAAAGCGGTCTTTGGTATGTCTCATTCCTTTATTCTCAAATGATGATAGCCTAAACGAAGATCTATCTTGGAAAAACAATAAGATCCTCTTAACTGGTCAACCAAATCATCGATCCTAGATAAGGATATTTGTTTTTCACTGTAACCTGATTTAACTTCCTGTAATATATACATAAACGTAATGAACCATCTTTCTTCTTGTAACAGTTTAACATAACTCGATAAGTTGACAACCAATCTATTCCTAATATCACATCATACTCAGTGAAATCCATAAGAATCAAATCAAATGACAACCTATGCCCATTAATCTCTATCACACAAGAATGATATATCCTCCCAACTTCTAAAATACTACCCATAGGTGACTCCACGTGTAATACAGAGTCCAACAAATCAGACTTTAATCCTAGTGCAGATGCAAAATGAGTAGATATAAAGGAATGAGTAGCTCCAGAATCAAATAAAACACTAGCCCATGTGTTAAAAATCACTAATATACCTCCAACAACTATGTTATCTGTAGGCTTTGTCGGTTGAGTCAGAGCAAAAACTTGTCCCTAAGTCATCTGTCCCTGATATCTACTACTCTGTGATTGTCTTTGAGGCCTAACGGATTGAGAAGAAGCTGTCTGAGACCTCTGAGATGCCTGATATGACTGAGTATGACATCCTTGAGATGGTGATCTAGACTGTGGCTCTAACCCTTGTTGAGGAGTCAATTGGGTTTGACTAGTGATACTTTGAGGACCTTTCATCCCTGCTGGAAAATCTTGTTGAATGTGACCGTATTGTCCGCATCTATAGCATCTGGGACACTGACATCGCAAATGACCTAGTTTCCCACACTTATAATAAACTTTCTGACTTTGTGAAGACCCTGTTGATATGGAGCTTTGAGATTGCAGTTGCTGAGACTGGGAGTTAAAGGAAGTCTTATTGAATGAGTTCTCTGTCTCTTAGCTAAACGATCATGCTATCTCATTCCTCTAGAAGGTAGGCCAATACCGTCCATTCTGTGACTCTGAGAGATCTCCTATTCTACAACTAAGGCATTCTCCACCACATCAGCATATGTCATCAATCTACATACTGCAACTGAGGGTCTGATGTCATCTCTCAATCCCTTTTGAAATCTCCGAGCCTTGCTAGCCTCATCTGCTACTAAACGAGGTGCAAAACGGGATAAAGTAGTAAATTGTGCCTCATATTGTTGCACTGTCATGTTCCCCTGTGTCAAGTATATGAACTCGTTTTCCTTCTGATCACAAAAAACTGTAGGAAAATATTTGTCTAGAAAAGCAGTAGAGAAATCTCTCCAAGTAAGGATATTTCCTTCTTTAATACGCTCAATAGATGTCCACCATTGTAATGCATCTTCTATCAACAAGTGGGTTGCCACCCTGACCCGTAAATCTTCTTCAACTTGCAAAAGGTTAAAAAGGCGTTCAACTCGTATAAGCTAGTCTTCTACAACATTCGGATCGGGCTCCCCATGAAAAGTATGTGGATTGTGACGTTGGACCTCTCTAAGAGCATTATTAATAAAATTGTCGACACCTGTCACTAATATCGGTTGAGGTGGTGGTGGTGGGTTAGCACGAAGAGTATCTCTAACTGCATTTGCCACTATCTCTGCCAATGTATTGGCCACATCTCTCATAGCCCTATAAAACTCCGACCTTTCACCACCCTCAGCTGGATTGGAACTCGAAGCACCTCGCGTACGAGAACTCATTATCTAATTTTATCAATGACAAAAACATAAGTGGTAGAATTCTATAACATGTAGAACAGAAACATAACAAACAAATATTTAAGACACATGCAAGCACACAATACATAACTCTACCCCTCCCAAACCATCTACATCCTTTTCCCAAGTCCACAGTAAAGCTTAGGCTCTGATACCACTCTGTCACGCCCTAAAATCTGTTATTTAGAGACTTTAAGAGTGATTGATTAATAAAATAGTAAATAGACATCATCAATATCTCACTCTTTTTTTTTTCTTTCCCATTCATACGTATATTTGTACATATCACATGAATCCATTACAACATTTGGCTGTTTGTTCAAGATAAACTTTACATACACTGATGACCAAATTTAGTATATAGGTTGATAATTACATAATAGAATTTCCTATCACTATTTAGGCTAGACAAAACATTTCCCAAAGCCATCTCGTGCATGCAAACGCTCAGACTCCCTAGGAAAGCTCTGGAACACCACTAGTAAGAATATCCTTTTGTATACCTGTGGAGGGAGGGGGTGAGCATATAGCTTAATAGGAAAAATTCTAACATTATACTAAATCACAAGCATTCAAATAGTTACTCAATTACATAGTTACACAACCAATTATAATAAGTCAAGTAATCATTCTCATTCACACATCAAGGTATCACTTATTCACTTGACAATCACAATTTTTCATCTAATGTTTCCCTTAGACTTGTATCCAAACGACCCATCCAAGGTCTAACATTTTAAGTTTATATTCGTGTTCCCCTTGGATCCGTATCCAAAATAGCCCATCCAAGTCCAACACATCAAGTATATATTCGTGTTCCCCTTGGATTCGTATTCAAAACGGCCCATCCAAGGTCCAACACATCAAGTTTATATTCGTGTTCCCCTTGGATCCATATCCAAAATAGCCCATCCAAGGTCCAACACTAAGAATTTCATATACGCATTCTCCTTGGATCCGTATTCAAAACGGTCCATCCAAGGTTCAATACATACACTTATAAACCTTTCAATATAATTTCCAAAATAAGTCTTAAGGTAATATAGTTCTTATGAAAAATCCAGACCCATCAGGAGGGTTCGGGTCGGTTATATAATTCCGCTCGACACTCGACACTTCCATAACTTGATACTCGACCCTTCCATAACCAGACACTCGACACTTCCGTAAACAGACACTCGACATTTTCATAACCAGACACTCGACACTTTCATAACCCGACACTCGACACTTTCATAAACAAACACTCGACACTTGATATCAGTCTCGACATCATCCTACTTTTGATGACATCGAGATCCACTCGACACTCGACACGTAAGTGTTGAGTCGTGTCAGATTAAATGCCAGTCTCAAAGATATGAAATTGTGAGAATGTTCTGATTAGTCGGATGAACCGTATCACTTCCAGATTTCAATCGCCAATTTCAAAAATTCATCAAAATTTCATTTTAAATCCAAATTCAATGAAATCAGGGGCCATTTAAAGCTTCATATGTCTATTTTCTAAAGAAAAGAAAAATTGTACAAATCACAATCCAGAAAAATTCAGCAACTCAAAGAACATAGAACAGTCACATGAATCACAACTTCCATCAAGAACAACAAATTCTCCACTTCGTAAGCACATAATTTCACAAGTAATTCATCATCCAAGCAACAAGCAATCAATTTAACCATAAATCACATGTATTGCAACCTATATCAATTAAGAACAATGAAAATAAATAACATGATTTAAGTATGGTGTTAGAAAATCCTTACTTGGTTTCCAAGCCTATAAACCTCTTTGATTTTTCCCTTCTTTTCCTCTCTTTTTCTTCCTTCTCTTTTTCTTCTTCTCCTTCTTCTCTCTCTCTCTTCCCTTTTTCCTGTAAGACTCTCCTCTTCTATAGCCAAATGAAAGAAAAAAAAAATCCTCCCCCTTTGGAACCCTAATGTCTCTTATATATACTGTCTCTTATATATACAAGGCCTTAGTTCATGGGCCTAAGTCCACTTATTTTCCAAACCTATTTAATCCTTACCAAATTCTAACACAAGCCCACAACTATAATCCAACCCAATTCTCATTTATTTAAACATGGTTTTACAACTACTTCATGGCTTAAAGCCTATCAAATTCAAATAAAATTACTCAAATACCCTTAGGCATAGTTTCTAAATTTTGTAACATATATATACATACATTTTATTTTTGTAACTCTACACTTTACTTTATCTCTAGAAAAAATAAATGTTGCTCATGAAACACATGCCTTTAAAGAGGCATAAGTCCTTAATAAGACACATGCCCTTGAAATGGGACATGTATTTAAAAATGAAGAAATTTTTATTAATTATACTTATACTAGAGAAATGTGGAATCTTGATGAAATTGTCATAAATGACATATTTTCATTTATAGTAGCCACTGAGATTATAAATGATAATTTTGAACCACACACAATGGACAAATATAGACAAAGGCATGATTGGCCTATATGGAAAGAAGCGAATCAAGTAAAATTAGCTTCCTTGGTCAAACGTGAAGTTTTTGAACCTATAGTCCAGATGTTAAATGACATCAAACTCATTGGATATAAATGATATTTAGTAGAAAACAAAATAAAAATAATGAGATTGCCATATATGAAGCTCGTCTAGCAGCCTAGGTTTTCTCTTAAAGATTGGGTTTGATTTTAATGAAGCTTAGTGATGGATGTTATCACTTTTTGATACTTGATTAGTTTGGCAGTCTCAGAAAAGCTTTGCAGTGAATTATGGATATGGCAACTGCTTAGTTATATTGTAAATTAGATTCTAACATATGTATGAAACTCTATGAAGGATTTAAATTGCCTAAAACAATTAAAACACAATCAAGAACCATGTATTAATTTAAATTGCAAAAATCCTTGTAAGGATTGAAATAATTAAGGAGAATGTGGTATAATCACCTTAGTGAAAACTTGACTAAGGAGGAATACATTAATGATCCTTTATGCCCTGACGTGTTCATAAAGAAGTCAAAATCTGGTTTTGTTATTATAGCAGTGTATGTTGATGATATGAATTTAATTGAGACTCCTAAAGAGATTCAAGATATGGCTAATTATTTGAAAAAAGAATTTGAAATGAAAGATTTCAAGAAAACAAAATATTGTCTTGACTAGCAGATTGAGCATATTTTTGATGACACATTTGTTTATCAACCAGTATATACAGAAAAACAATTTAATATAGATATAACTCATCCATTGAGTACCCCAATAGTTGTTATATCCCTCCATCCTAAAAGGGATCCATTCCATCCTAAAGAGAATGATGAAAAACTGCTTGGTCCTGAAGTGTCATATCTGAATGCTATAGATGCATTAATGTCTTACACAATGTAGTAGACTTGAATTTGCATTTGTAGTTAATTTATTATCAAGATTTAGTTTTGCACCTACTAGACGACATTGGAATGAGATGAAACTTATTTTTCGTAATATTTAGAGAACCACTAATATGGGTTTATTCTTTTCATATGAGCCTTTTGAAAATCCTGAATTGGTTAGATATGTTGATGCCATTTATTTGTTTGATTCCCATAAAGGACGATCAAAAACTAAAAATGTTTTTCCCTACAATGACACCGCAATTTCATGGTGTTCTACAAACAAAACTTGGTTGCTACTTATTCTAATCATTTTGAAATACTTCCATTGCATGAGGGCAGCCAAGAATTCATATGGTTACGATATGTTATTCAACACATATAGAGTTCATGCAAATTACCCACACGTTAGATCCTCCAATAAGCATATATGAAGATAATGTAGCTTATATTGCCTAAGTTAAAGGAGGATATACCAAAGGAGACAGAACAAAGCATATCTTACCAAAGTTCTTCTACACCCATAAACTTCAAAAAGGAAGAAAAATTGATGCAAAGTAGATTCATTTTAGTAGTTATCTTGCAGACTTGTTTACTAAAACATTGTCAACATCAACATTTGAGAAACTAGTATAAAGCATTAGCATGCAGCGGTTCAACAAGCAATCAAGTTAATGGACAATACTATTCTTTTGCCATGCTCAGGGGGAGTAGACATCGGGGAGAGACTTTTGGACATTTATGTGCACTGTATTCTTTTCTCCTTAGCTAGTACTTTCCACTGGGTTTTACTCGTAACGTTTTCAACGAGGCAGTTGTAGCATATCCGACACCACTTATGATTCACTGTGTAATTGTGTTTCTTTGCTTAGGTTTTTGTCCCACTGGGTTTTTTCTTAGCAAAGTTAAATGTAATTGTATCGATATGTGATTATTCTAGGTGGTACAATATCTAAAAGGGGAGTGTTGTAATAAATTATTATGGGTTAGATATTTTCACCCATTACAATCACAACTGTACATTTGTTACTTGGCTATTGGATGAAGGGGTAGTGAGCTCTCCTATAAATACCCCCTCTCACGCTGTTTTGAAATGCACCAATCAATGATCTCTTTTCCATTAACTATTCTTGTCTCCAATCTTTTCTCCATTTCATCTCGTCTCCTCTCCTAATTTTTCTTCCTGTTATTTTCTCTTTCCACAATGCCACACCTTCCATCTTAACTCGTCAAAGGTATAAAACATGATCCTTTCTACACATTATACTACAACTCTTACTTCCACTAGCAATAAGCCTCACTATTTTATTATTTTATTACATTATAAATATATAAGGCTTTTAATTATTTTCATTTTCCATAGGGCTGGCCCAAGCGCATTTGAGGCCTAAGGCAAAAATTGTATACAAGCCTTTTCATGTTCTAGCAATTAAAAGTTACAAGTGCAACTTTTTATCATAGTAGAGTTTCATTTAAAATTGATCTTTCTTACTTTCAAGATGCAAAATTATCAATAAAATTTTTACATTCAAGTTTTCCTAATGTATATATTTTCAATAGACAATAAAGCTAATTTATTTAATATTTTTTGTGACATTATAATTCTTAGATAAAATTTATTAACTTATATTTTAAAATACTTTTGTTAGTTGAGAAGCCAAAGATGTAGTTATGTCAGACACCCACGTATGCAGTTATATAAAACGTAACTAACAGGAAAGTAAAAGTCTACAGTAACTTTTACGTGGTTCAACTATAAACCAGTCTATATCCATGGGCAACCAAGCTGTAATTCTCTAAGTTATTCAGGCTTATAAACTACTTGGATTTACAGTAGTAGAGAACTTTTCTCTCACTCACTTACCGTTCTTTATAACCTACGTTCCCTCTAAGAACTCTAATGCTAATGAACCAACTTCCTAGACATGCTACACTTCACTACCCTTATTAACATATTACAACTTCCCTTGGTGAATACTCAAGTGTGAATAACTCAAGCGTACTTGAGTATTCTACAAACACTCTTGAAGATAAGACATAAATGCAAGCTTAATAAAGCCATAAAGCTCTCTCAAACAACTCTTAAAACAACTCGCCAAAAACTCTTAACTGGACTTCAATATAGCTGATATAGCACGTCTAGCTTCTCCTTATTGCACAAGGATTCCTTAATTTGCTTCCTAAACCTACACAAAACAAATTCTAGGAATGAAATCTTGCATTCGGACTTTTAATGTATGAATAGGATAACTAACCTTTCCTAAAGTTAAATTAAATAAACAACTTTCCTAATTTGAAAACTAATTCTGGAAACAAAGGTCAGCAACAACTTTGCGAACTAAAGACAGATAAATAGGAAATAATAAAAATGGGAAATATTCAAAATAGTCAGCTTTGTTTCTTGTTTTGTTTTTCCCCAAAATAGCCAACATAACATGTCACCTAAGCTAACACATGGCAATGACATAGCATGGTCCTAACAATCTCCCCCTTTGGCATTTTGTGAGAAACACACACACCAACAAAAAATGATATAAACCTACAAAAAAAAGTTATAACAGCAATAACTGCATAAAGTGCAGTAGCACATA
>SNVD02005418.1:0-22870 GCA_013180625.2 Boswellia sacra
ATCCTAGGCTGTGCAACATTGGGGAAATGATTTAGGCCATCTTTGGACCGTTGGAGCCTTAATAGCCAACCTTGACTGAAATTGATCCCTAGTTACCCCTTTGAGCCTTTGTAAGCCTTTTTCTTTGTTAACTCACTAAAAGATTTCCTAACCTCAAATAAATTTGTTCCAAATAGTTTATCCCTTACCTATGAGCATGTAGATCATTCACAATTAAATTTTGAGCTATGTTCTGGTTTGGGGAAGTTAGAGGAGATTGGGATGTGTCATGAGCAATGCAAGTGAGTTCTATTGTGTTTGAAAAAAAAAGAAAAAAAAAAAAAAGCCAATATGTACTTATTGTCCACATAGCCAATCTGTACTTATTGTCCACATACTTATACATTGGGGACAATGTATTGTTAAGTGTGGGGGAGGGGAAATGTAATAAAAAAAAAAGAAAAAAACAAAAAAAAGAAAAAAAAGAGAACAAAAGAAGAAGAATAAGAGATCTATGCCCTTAAGTGTTCTTAAAAAGAATGAAACAACAAAGTGTGGGGGCTGTCTCTTATACACATCTAGATGTGTATAAGAGACAGGTTCTAAATAAGTTTGGGGGAGTAACCTGGTGAATTAAAATAAAGTTGTGTTATAGGGTTGAGCTCTACATAATCTTGAATGATTTATGTGTTTGTGGGTAATTTGAGCCAAATTATTATTCTTGATCATACCTTCACCCAAGCCAAACGTTACAAGCTTAATAAAGTCCTACTTGATCCTTGGTGTTGTGCATGTCTACATTAGTGGAGAGTGACTGGAAAAGCAAGCCTATGGAGTTCATTTATACACACATCTTCAATATTAAATATGATTCATTTTTATGCATAAACTCATTCGGGTTAAAAGTGATTAGGTGAGAATGGCTCTACACACACACACTTGAGGAATTGAAGTGAAGCGAAACTAATTTTGAGATGAAATTCTTGATCAAGTGCATTATTTTGAAGTTTTCCTTGGGTTATAATTAAGTACAATCTTTGAGGCCTATTTGCAAGATGAAGCATTTGTGTGTTTTAATTTTTTGTTGATTCTGTTTCGGTTTAGTTTTATTTCATATTGTCGTAGTTGCTCGAGGACTAGCAAAGTCTAAGTGTGGGGGAATTTGATAAGTGTCTATTTATATATCATTTTCATATCAATTCGTCCATGTTTCTTTGCTATATTCCTTGGTATTTTTATGTTTTTGTGTGGTTTTGATGTTTGTAGGAGTTTTGGAGCAACTTGCACAAAAATGGAGTAAAACCCTTCATTTTCACCTCTGCTAGTCAACCATCTTCTCGGATTTAATTGTATTGATATACAATGAACCCGATGACATATCATATACCGTTGAAAAGCTCTCGAAGTCTACTTTTTGGGAAAATTTACGGTTTATGAATCCATTCAGTGTACCGAAAGTTGTAATCAAAACAGTGTGAGAAGTGTAGAAATGTAATTCCACACATCACTGTAGCATGTATAATACGGGATACTGTAGCAGGTTACTGTAGCAGAGTATTAAAACACATTTTAGGGTTTTATTTTCATAACTTGAAGAGGGGAGAACGTGGTGGAGGCTGCAGCTCTGGAATTCTTTCATCTCCTGGAGTTCTTGAAGGAGAAAGGAAGCTTGGAAAGAGGAAGAACTACAATCCAAAGAGAATTACATCAAATTGCTAAGTTTTTCCCTTCCCTTTCATTTTCTGGAATGTCTCCATGTTGTATTGTATTTACCACGTTCTTAAACATGTGTAACTGAATCTGAATTGGTTGAGGGTGATTTCAAAGCCCCTGATATGGTTTTTGTAAGTTGATTGTGTAAGGAATTGTTATCCAATTCTCTAATTGAAGTTGCTTGTATTCTCCCATATTTAATGCTTATGATTGCTTGCTGATTGTATTTGGGTGGCCAACTAAATATAATCTGGTTGTTGTCTATTGCTAGACTAGAAATCTTGATCCGTAATTGTCTTGAATTTCTAATCATTAGTAGCAAAATTGTGATCAGAGATTGCAATTGGAGAATATAACCTAAGTTAAATAATCCGAGCTTGTGTGTTTATTGCTTAGATCAACCTATCTTTCTTATCGTAATGCATCCATTGAATTAAACTCAGAGAGCTTGTTCTAGGTTGTTTAATGGATAGAGATTAAATAAAGAGCTTGTTTTATTTAACAACAAAGTAAGGAAAGATTGGGGTAATAGAGCTTGTTATTATCTACGGTTGATAACTTCAATGCTGTAATTAGATGACAATTCTACAATTAATTCGCAAATCCATATCTTGTGGTAGAGAAGGATCCCTTAACCAGCTTTCTCCCATTGATTTTTCATTCAAATTTACTTTCTGTTTTGTTATTCTTTATTTGCATTCTTATTTCATTTAGTAAATCATTCAACAAAAATCCCCCCTGTTTAGTTTATTGTTGCTGGAAATAACAAATTCAATTAGAATCAATTCTCGTGGGAACGATATCTTACTTATCACTTTATTACTTGTGCGACTAGTATACTTGCTAGTTTCGAACGCATCAGAATTCTTAAATATCATTCCAAAACTGCAAATAACAAACACATGGGAAAATACTCAATTTAGGATAGTTAGTAATAGAAACAAAAATAATGAACTTTTCTTAAACCTGAAGTTAGCATTAAAAACACATCCTATTATGAAAACAAAATATCCTAATAGAATCAAGAAAACAATTTCATGTTACATCTTTCCTGATTGAATACAGTTTCATAACTCCTTATGATAATAGGAAATAAATTTCGGCTTTCTTAGTTTTCTTCAAAATTGCCAAGTCAACATGCCACATAGATTGACACATATGACACGTGGCATGATCCTAACACCACTAATCCCTAGTATTATTTGATCAATATTAGAAAGGGCGGAGCTATAATATCCACTCGAAAAAGTGCTATGATACCCATTGTTGTATAAAAGATTTTATTAAAAAATACATAAAACTAAAATTACTTCAATAAACATAAAAGAAAATAAAATTTTTATTTTATTTAATATTAAGATTTAAGAACCCTAATACTTTCTCTTTTCATTTATACATTTCAATCAAACTTTACATTGATATAATATTAGTTTGGCCTATGAAATCAAAAGGCACTAATTTAATTTTACAGAATCTTTATATATATATATATATATATGTATGTATGTATGTATGTATATTTATGTATGTATGTATGTATATTTATGTATGTATATTTATGTATGCATTTATATATGTATGCATTTATGTATGTATGTATGTAATAAACTAAAGATACCCGAACAGTTTGATTCTCTAAGCAAGTAGGTTATTTTCTTATTCACCCCATCTTTCTTTTTGCCAAACTCTCATTGGTCTATCTATTATCTCTCCCATTACCGATGATGAAGCCTATCTTCAAGCTTAAAATGTTCATCACCACTGCCAAACGTGCTCCTCCTATTGACATATACATATATGTACATACACAAATACAGATATACAATTAGTCTATAATGCGGGATCCAACATTTTCTTTATATCTGGACCAATTAATATCAACCCTTCGTCGCATCTGACGGGTAAAAAATCTAAAGCATTTATTGCAAACAAGTAAGAAAACTAAAGAATTTAATTTCTCTTTCCCTAATGTTTCTCTTTGCTATGATTTCTTTGTCTCCTCTAAAGTATCTTTCTTCCCTCGATTTTATCTTGAATATGATCTTTCTCTAGCAATATGTCCCCTTTCAACTTTAAAATCCTTCTTCATATTTCATAGGTTTTAACTTGGAAAAAAACCCTCCAAACTCTTACTTTATTCTTCATGCTTATTGTATCTTCAGTATACAATGCAACTGTCATTTTATCTTTTTCAATTGACCAATATTTTGAAACAAATTGAGTGAGTTTTCAAACTTAAATCAAAAAACAAAACCAAAGAAAGGTTCACAAGCTAGATCATGAACCACATAAGAACTCTGTTTCTTTTTCCCTAATAATTGTTGAAGCGTATTTAATGTCTGTTACATGTTATCAAACCAGGGAAAAGGAGGAACAAAATGTTAAAATTTTGGTTAGACAGGGAAAGTGAAACAGGGCATTTATGTAAAGATGGAAGTGCAAGCTATGAATTTGGTGTTCCATTTGATTTACAGTAAAGAAAGAGAAAAGAAATTAGAGATAGAGTGATACAATTTGGTGGAAGAAGAGAAATGTGGGTAGAAAAATTTAGAAAGGAAAGAGAAAATCATTTTGGGAATGGAAAAACCATGAATCTTGTATGTAGGAGAGAAATGTGGAGAAAAGACTAATGCCTTAATTTTTTTATTAATTTGTGTGCCCATCTTGTACGGAGGAGAGAGAACATGAAGTAGAGGAGGTAAAGAAATCAGAGGAAGTAGAAATTAAATTCTTTAGTTGTTTATTTGTTTGCATTAAATGCTTTGCATTTTTTAGCCGTCGGATGTATGGAGCGGCTGATATTAATTAATCTGGATATAAAGAATTTTGTGTGCGCGCGCGCGCGCGCACGTGTATATATATTATTTTATGTTATCAAATCTTTGAATTGATTAGTAAATTTAGATTATAAAATTGCATGACATAACATCTAAAATGTTTCAAATAATAAATTATATCAGACACGCACACACACACACATGTACACACACACACACACACACACACATATATATATATATATATATATATATATATATATATATATACACATACATTTTGATAGCAAACAAAAGATTTATAAAACTATAAAAGGTATTACAAGTATGGGCTGGGTCATGTCCATTAGAAACTATACAATTGAAAATGTAAAAAAAAAAAAAAAAGCACAACTATATAGCCAATCCTACAAGACCCCCTCCCAATTATAAGATGAATAAAGAAGAATGAGAAGTCTTGGAATTCATTTGAGATTGATGCTCAAGGAGAAAAAAAAAAATTATGCTATAACTCTGCATAGTTACATTTTATACATCTGCCTTAAAAATTCTTTTGATCCTTTCTTGCCATATAGCCCAAAAAAGAGTAGGAATTGCACAATTTCATAAAGTTTTTGCCTTTTCTCTTCTCCTACCACTACAGGAAAAACCGTCTTTAGCGACAAATTTTTTTGTGATGACATAAAATTCGTTGCTAAAGGCAAATTTTTTTCAATAAAATACGTATTTTGTCACAATATCTTATCGTAAAAGGAAAGTAAAATAAATTTATTTGTTAAATTCTCTTTAGATTGCTTTTAGTGACGACATTGTCGTCGCAAAATCTCATAACAAAATAAGGAAGACTAAGAAAGAAATGCAAAATACGAAACCTTTTAGCAAGAACAAAATTCGTCGCATAAAGTTTGATATACTACTTTTAACGACAAAATTGTCGTCGCAAAATCTCGTAACAAAATAAGGAAGAAATGCAATAAGAGAAACCTTTTAGCAATGACAAAATTCGTAGCAGAAAGTTTGCTATATTGCCTTTAGCGACGAAAATGTCATCACAAAATCTTGTAACAAAATAAGGAAGACTAAGGAAGAAATGAAATATGGGAACCTTTTACCGATGACAAAATGCGTCACAGAAAGTTTTCTATATTGCTTTTAGCGACGAAAATGTAGTAGCAAAATACAATATGGGAAACCTTGTAACAATAACAGAATTTGTCGCATAAACTTTCCTATATTGCTTTTGACGATAAAAATGTAGTCGCAAAATCTTGTAACAAAATAAGGAAGACTAAAGAAGAAATACAATATGAGAAACCTTTTAGAGACGACAGAATTCCTCATAGAAAGTTTCATATATTTGTTTTAGTGATGAAAATGTCGTCTCAAAATTTCATAACGAAATAAGGAAGAATACGAAAGATATGTAATATGAGAAACCTTTTGGCGATAATAAATTTGTCACAAAAACTTTCTTATATTTCTTTTGCAACGAAATTTCGTCGTAAAATTTTATCATTACATATCAATAAAAAAGCACATAATTAATGGATAACTACCTTTAGCCTACTGGTAAACTAAGTACATAAAGTCTCTCCCTTGCCTAGGTTCAAGCCATATCATGGACATGTAATTTTTGTATAAATTATTAATTCATGGGCTAATAAATTAATTATTTTCGTATAAATTTTACATTAATCATAAATTAATCTATTCTAAAGATAAATTTTGAATTTAAGCAATTAATCATCACCTTGTAAGAAACAATTAATTTTACTATGTTAATTTAATTCTTTCCTATCTGAGATGATACACCTTTAAATTAATTATTAAATTACTAATCAATTAAGTTTTGAATATCATTAATTAATTCCTTTATATAAATGATTAAATCTATCTATATTATGATAATAATTCATAATTATATCAAGTTATAAATGATAATTACCCAGTGGAAAAATATTTGGTAATATATATACCAATTATGTTTTATCAACAAACAATAATTTAAATTTATTACTTCAATTAATAAAATCCTTGGATGGATTTGTTAATAACATCATAATAATAATTACTTAACAAAAACAATGAAAGATTAATTGATTAAAGAATTAAAGATAGAGGATAAATTCAATTAAAAGATTATAAGTTTAGCTTGTAACTTGTAAGTTAAGAAATGAAAGTGAATAAATTCTATGTAAATAATTGAGACTAGGTATGGTATTAGTTAATGATTTATACCATAATCTAATTTGATATGTTAAATATTATTAATTAAATCAATTGTCAAAAATAGTTAATATATACTTTTCTTACATTCAGATTAATTACTAATTAGATCAATTACCTAAAATAGTTAATATTTTAAGTTTATTAATTATTTTTTCCTTACTTTTAAGTTAATTATTAATTAAATAAAATGTTATGATAGTTAATATTAAATGGAAAGATTGTAAAGTTTATGGAACATCGTTGGTACAAAATTGGAACACTAGATTAATTACATCTATTAATGGTAATGCTTAGTAGATTGTGTCTATTAATTAATCAATAATGTATGCATAAGTATTTTATATAAAATTATATTAACTTCCACAATTAATTATTTAAACAAAATTTAAAGGTACAAACTATTATATTCATTGGATTCAATTAATCAAACATATTTGAGGAGCTTTTTAATTTGATTCCTAATCAATTAAAAAATATATAGAATTTTTATTTATACTTTAATTTAAAATCAATTAAGCTCTATATAAATATTTAAATTTAAGAAAATAAATTATATAATACTATCATATTTAATAAAACAACATATAATTTTTCTTTTTAAAATTGATTCCTAATTGTTAATGAATTTTATTCACTAATTTATTAAACCTTAAATATAATTTTTGATTAGTTTCTAAGTAAAATAAGGAGAAATTAATGTGCTATTTTAGTTAAATGCAGATTCTTTGGAATGGAATTTGATTCCTAATAAAGCATATCAAAATTGGGACAAATCAGGCCAAAAAGAGGAATAGTCTGGAGTGCCAAAATAGAAGGATGGCACTCTTACGGAGATGGTGCAGCTGCGCAAAATGCAAAAATATAGATTTAAAATTAGAGACTTAGCGCTCCCGCGCCATCCATGAGGTGTAGCGGCGCGACATCAAGAACAAGAGAGCATCATACAACTAGAAAGTTGGCGCTCCTGTGCCACTGTAGCTGCGCTTTTGCGTAAAGACGATTCTAGAAATCTTTAGGATTCCTCTTTCAACTCGGGTTCGACTTCTTTCTTTGGTAGAATATATATAGGCATATTTTAGGTCTACTTTAAGGTATCAGAGGCATCATTAGATGTAATTAGGAAGCAAGGAAGTAATCTACAGCCCTTGGAGGCATAATTCAAGGGAGAATCAACAAGGAATATTCTTCAAGTTCTCTAAGTTTTTCTTCCTCCTTTGTAATCTATGAATGCTTCTCGATTTTCTTATGTTATTTTTCTTTACATTATGAATTAAATCCCTTTTTCTAGGGTTAGGATGTAGTCAAGTTTGATGCTCTATTATTTTAATTCAATATATTAATGTGTATTCAATTTCTTGTTGAGTGAATTTTTCATGCGTTTAATGCTTATGATGGTCTGGCTAACCATTTCATGATTTGAGGTATAAATTAGATTGAGAAGTTAATTTATATTAGTCCTTGATTGACTCACCATAAACTCGCATGAGATAGAGATATAATTGTGATTTGTGCAACTTTATATGATTTCTTGTGTTTAAATGATAATTATAGGTTGTTAGATAAGACAGGAATGTGATTCTCACTATAGTTATACAATGTTATTGCTTGAAAAAGAATAACGAATAATTTAGAGAAATTGGTTGGCAACAAGATTGATAAACATTAATTGAATTGGATTGAATAATAGCATGGATAACTTAGGTGAAACTTGATACCCTAGAGTTTAATACCATTGATTTTATCTCAATTTTGTTTGAATCTTATCTCTTTGCCTATTGTTTAATTCAGTTAATTAGTTAGTTAATTCCTTTAAAATTGATATTTATATTGATTATTCAAATAAAATCATAGTTAGATTAAGTTTAGTAGTTAATAATCAATCCTCGTAGGAACGATAACTCACACATCATTATATTACTTATTCGATTCCTTATACTTGCGGATTTTACATAACAAGTTTTTTGCATTGTTTTCGGGGATTGTTTTTATTAATGTTAGACTAAATAACTTGATTTTAGTTTGAATTTTATTTTTAGTTTTTACTCATAGTTTTGCTTCGTTTGATATTGGCAGCTGCATGCAAAAGTTTGGAGACAAGGACCTATTGCCTTTAGATTCTGAGATAGATCGAACATGTCGAACGTGATGGTTGACAATGTGGAAGGAAATAGAGAAAGAGCTATAGTCCCAGCTAATCCAAGACTCATGGATTACATGCTCCTTACGGTGACGAGAATTCATCAAGCTATAAGGAAGCCGGCTATTCAAGCAAACAATTTTGAGATTAAACCAGCTACTCTTCCGATGATTCAATCATCTGCATTTTGTGGACTACCTAATGAAGATCCTAATTCTCGTATTGCTAATTTTATTGAAATTTGTGAAACATTTAAGCTCAATGGAGTTTTGAATGATGCTATTAGACTGCGTTTATTTCCTTTTTCATTAAAAGATAGAGCTAAGAGTTGGTTGAATTCTTTGCTTGCAGATTCAATCACTACTTGGGAGAAGTTAAACCAAAAATTCCTTGACAAATTTTTCCCACCATAAAAGACAATCAAGCTACGAATGGAGATCTCTAACTTTACATAATATGAGGGAAAATATCTAAATGATGCATAGGAGAGGTTCTCGAAGCTACTTAGAAAGTCTCCTCATCATGGCCTAGCCAAATGGATGTAAGTACAAACCTTCTACAAAGGAATAGGACACTCAACAAGAACTTTAATAGATGTAGCTTCTAGAGGAGCCTTTATTAAGAAAATTCAAGATGAAGCATATGACTTAATTGAGGAGATGGCAATGAACAACTTTCAATGGAATGGTGAAAGAGCTACATCCAAAAAGCTACTTGGACTTCACAATCTTGATGAGATAGACTCTTTGAAAGCGCAAATGGTTGTGTTGACTAGGCAATTACTAAATCATACCATGGCAGCCAATGTCATCCATGTCCCAGCAGTTGTATGTAAGCATTGTCAAGGTAACCATCCTAGTGAGGGGTGCAAAGAAAGGAATTTGTTCCAAGGAAAGGCTAAGGAAACTAGTTATATTGATTACAACTGTCCTAAGAATAACACTTATAACAACAACTACAATCTAGGTTGGAGAAATCATCCCAATTTCTCTTGGAGCAACCAAAACACCATGAAACCTCCTCAACAAACTTCTCAACTAGAAAAGAAACCATCTATAGAAGAAGCCTTGACCCAATTGACAACAACCACAACAAGCTTCATAAAAAGAACTGTCCAATTCATGGCTGAATCAAATCACAACTTCCAAAACCAATTAGCTCAAATTCAAAGTTTGGAGACTCAAGTAAGTCAGCTAGCCAATATTATCGGTGGAAGACTACAAGGTAACTTACCTAGCACTATGAAGTGAACCTAAAAGACTATTACAAAGCTATTACTTGGAAGAGTAGTAAAGAGTTGGGTGAGTCAATGAAGGTTGAGAAGTAAAAGGAGAAGGAAGAAGAAGAACCAGCCACCATCCCTATGCCAACAATGAAAACTGACGAAGACAGTTCGCACAACACACAATTACCTACTACAAAACCAGTTCCTCAAGTCCCTTTTCCTCAAATGCTGCAAAAAAGTAAGCTAGATAAACAATTCTCTAGGTTCTTGGAGGTCTTCAAGAAGCTACACATCAATATGTCTTTTGCGAAAGCCTTGCAACAAATGTCCAACTATGCCAAATTCATGAAAGACATACTGTCCAAGAAGCGAAAGCTAGAAGATTATGAGATAGTTGCCTTAATCGAAGAGTGTAGCGCCATATTGCAAAAGAAGCTCTACTTAGCTTTTCCATACCTTGCTCTATCTTAGCTTTTCCATACCTTGCTCTATTGGTGATTCGCTCTTTACTAATGCATTATGTGATTTACGTGCAAGCATAAATCTAATGCCTTTATCTATTTTTAGGAGGCTTGGCCTAGGTGAGGCATGTCCTACTACGGTTTCTTTGCAACTAGCCGATAGATCCATCAAGCATCCAAGAGGAGTTATTGAAGATGTGCTAGTCAAGGTGGACAAGTTCATCTTTCCAATAGATTTCATCGTGCTTGACATGGAGGAGGACAAGAAGACGCCATTCATATTGGGCAGACCGTTTTTACCAACTGGTATGGCGTTGATTGATGTCCAAAAGGGTGAGTTGAGGCTATGTCTTCAAGAAGAAGATGTAATATTTAATATTTTCAATGCCATAAAGTATCCGGATGACATTGAAAATTGCTTTCGACTTGATGAGGTAAGTTCTATGGTATTAAAACATTAAAATTTACCTTTTGATGCATTAGAAACTAGCTTGACATGTTCTAAATTGCTGGATGAGTTTGATGATTGTGAAGAAGTTTAATACATAAATTGGATGGATTCTTTTCGGCCAAATAATAGGAAATATTATGACCATTAGGACAAGGACCTAACACCCCATTACCTTCAATTGAAAAACCACCAGCCCTTGAATTAAAACAACTACCTAGTCATCTTAAATATACATACATTAGGGAGTCATCCACACTTCCAATCATTATATAATCTACTTTGACTAGTATAGAGGAAGAAAAATTGTTAAGGGTACTAATAGAGCATAAAACAACTATAGGTTGGTCTATTTTCGAGTTGAGAGGAATTAGTCCTTCAATGTGTATGAATAGAATTCTCATGATAGAGAATTGCAAACCATCAATGGATGCACAAAGAAGGCTAGATCCTACCATGAAAGAGGTAGTTAGAGCTGAGGTATTAAAATGGCTAGATGCAGGGGTAATTTACCCCATATCGAACAACTCATGGGTGAGTTTGGTTCAGGGTGTGCCTAAAAAGGGAAAAATGAAAATAATGAATTGATTCCAACTCGCACGGTTACTAGATGGCGAATTTATATAGACTATAAGAAGTTGAACAAAGCCACTAGGAAGGACCATTTTCCTTTGCCTTTTTTTGTTCATACGTTAGATAGGTTGGCTGGACATGAATATTATTGTTTCTTGTATGGCTATTCCAAATACAATCAAATTTCCTTGGCACCCGCAGACCAAGAGAAAACCACTTTTACTTGCCCCCATGGTACATTTAATTTTAGGAGAATGCTCTTCCGGTCGTGTAATGCCCCAGCCAAATTTCAACGATGTATGATGGCCATATTTTCTGACATGATTGAGAAAAACATTGAGGTATTCATTGATGATTTCTTAGTTTTGGAAAAACATTTGACCAATGCCTAAATAACTTAAGGTTAGTGCTTAAACGATGTGAGGAAACTAACTTGGTTTTAAATTGAGAAAAATGTCACTTCATGGTTAAGAAAGGATTAGTTATAGGCCACAAGATATCATCGATGGGAATTGAGGTTGATAGGGCTGAAATAGAAACAATTGAAAAACTGCCACCATCTACATCGGTAAAACTGGTTAGAAGCTTTTTAGGACACGCAGGTTTCTATAAGAGGTTTATTAAGGATTTCTTCAAGATTTCCAAACTGCTTATGAATTAACTTGTGTAAAATAACTCGTTTGTGTTTGATAGCAACTATGTGCACGCCTTTGATACTGTAAAAACAAAGTTGGTGATAGCCCTATTGTGTTAGCACTTGATTGGGAGTTATCATTCGAGTTGATGTGTGATGCAAGCGACTATGTAGTAGGTGCAATGCTTGAGCAGCGATAAAGTAAAGTTTTTCATGCCATATGCTATGCAAGTCGCACTCTCAACAATGCTTAACTCAATTATGCCACAACTGAAAAAGAGTTGCTTGCCATAGTATTTGTTTTCAACAAATTTTGGCCATATTTGATTGGTAATAAGGTAATTGTGTACGCTGATCACTCAGCAATTAAGTACCTCATGACCAAGAAAGATGTAAAGCCTTGGCTCATTCGATGGGTACTACTACTTCAAAAGTTCGACCTGGAGATTAGAGACAAGAAAGGCACAGAGAATTTGGTAGCTAATCATCTTTCTTGCTTAGAACTATCAGAAGGCCAAGAACATTCACAGCCATTGATGATCATTATCTGGATGAACAGATCTTTGTTGTCTCTTCTCACAAGACTACTCCATGGTTTACATAATTTGTGAACTTCCTTGTAGCAAAAATCATCCCGTCTGATCTTTCTAATCGATAGAAAAAGAAATTCTTCGCTGATGTGAAGCATTATTATTAGGATGATCCAATCCTTTATCGCTATTGTACAGATCAAGTTATAAGGACATGCATACTAGAAGAAGAGATGGAGGATATCCTAAAACACTACCACACACTAGAGTGTAGAGGTCACTTTAGAGGACAACAAATAGCAGCAAAAGTTCTTCAATCGGGGTTCTTTTGGCCTACTTTATTCAAGGATGCCTATACGTTTGTTGCCAACTATGATAGGTGTCAAAAAATGGCTAATATTTCTAAACGTAATGAAACGCCTCTAAAAGCTGTGCTAGAAGTGGAGCTGTTCAATGTATAGGGAATAAACTTCATGGGACCGTTCCCATCCTCCTACAACAATAATAGATCCTATTGGCAATGGACTTTGTGTCAAAATGGGTAGAAGCTATGGCAACACCAACCAATAATGGTAAGGTGGTACTTAACTTCCTAAGAAAGCACATCTTTATAAGATTTGGTGCACCAAGAGCCATCACAAGTGATGAAGGTACACATTTCTGTAACAAAAAATTCGCAGCCCTCTTGTCAAAATATGGTTTGAACCATAGGAAAGCTTTGGCCTATCATCCATAAACTAATGGCCAAGCAGAAAACTCAAATCATGCAATAAAGAGAATCCTTGAGAAAACAGTTGCAAACTCACAAAAAGATTGGGCGACGAAGTTGGATGATGCATTGTGGGCATATCGAGCAGTGTACAAGACACCAATTGGAATGTCTCCATACTGGCTAGTATTTAGGAAGGCATGTCATTTACCGATTGAATTCGAGCATGGAGCTTATTGGGCCGTGAAATAATTGAACATGGACTTGCAAAACGCTGGTGACAAATGGATGCTACTAAAATAAGTGAGCTTGAAGAGTTATGAAAGGACGCCAATGAGAATGCAATAATCTATAAAGGAAAGACCAAAGCCTGGCATGATAAACAAATTCTCTGGAAATCCTTCTCACCCGGTCGACAAGTCTTGCTATATAGCTCTCGATTTCGGTTATTTCTAGGAAAACTCAAGTCACGATTGATGCGTTCGAAACTAGCAAGTATACTAGTCGCACAAGTAATAAAGTGATAAGTAGATATCGTTCCCACGAGGATTGATTCTAATTGAATTTGTTATTTTCTAGCAATAATAAACTAAACAGGGGGGGTTTTGTTGATTGATTAACTAAACTTAATACGAAAGCAAATGAAGAATAACACAAAGCAAAGTTAAATGGAGTGAAAAATCAATGAGAGACACTTGGTTAAGAGTTCATTCTCTGCCACAAGATATGAATTTGTGAATTAACATAGAATTGTAATCCAATTACAGCATTGAAGTTATCAACCGTAGATAACAACAAGCTCTGTTATCCCAATCTTTCCTTACTTTGTTGTTAAATAAAACAAGCTCTTTATTTAATCTCTATCCATTAAACAACCTAGAACAAGCTCTCTAAGTTTAATTCAATGGAAGCATTACGATGAGAAAGATAGGTTGATCTAAGCAATAATCACACAAGTTCGGATTATTTAACCTAGGTTGTATTTTCCAATTGCAATCTCTGATCACAATTTTGCTACTAATGATTGGAAATTCATGACAATTACGGATCAAGATTTCTAATCTAGCAATAGACAACAACAGATTATATTCAGTTGGCCATTCCAAATACAATCAGTAAGCAATCATAAGCATTAGATATGGGAAAATACAAGCAACTTCAATTAGAGAATTGGATAACAATTTCTTACACAATCAACTCACAAAATCCATATCAAGGGCTTTGAAATCACCCTCAACCAATTCAGATTTAGTTACACATATTCAATCAGAATAACAAATACAATACAGAGAAATTTCAGAATTGAAAAGGAAAGAAAGAACTTAGCAAATTCTTTGAAAATCTTCTTTGTAGATGAATCTTCTTGGAATTGTAGTTCCTCCTCTTTCAAAATCTTCTTTCTCCTTCAAGAACTCCAAGGGATGAGAGAAATCCAGAAATGCAGCCTCCTCCCACGTTTTCCCCTCTTCAAGTTATGAAAATAAAACCCTAAAATGTGTTTAAATACTCTGCTACAGTAACTTGCTACAGTTACCCCGTATTTAATAACATGCTACAGTGATATATGGAATTACAAATATATACTTCTCATACCATTTTTATCACAACTTTCGGTACACTACATAAATTCGTGAACCGTAAATTTCTCCAGAAAATAGACTTCGAGAGCTTTTCAATGGTATATAGCATGTTATCCGGTTATTGTATATCGATACAATCAACTCCGAGAAATTGGCTGATTAGCAGAGGTGAAAATGAAGGGTTTTACTCCATTTTTGTGCAAGTTGCTCCAAAACTCCTGCAAACATCAAAACCACACAAAACCATAAAAATACCAAGGAATATAGCAAAGAAACATGGACAAATTGATATGAAAGTAATACATAAATAGACACCTATCAAATTCCCCCACATTTAGACTTTGCTAGTCCTCGAGCAACCACAACGATAAGAAACAAAACTAAATCTAAACAGAATCAAAGAAAAATTAAAACACACATGCTTCAACTTGCAAATAGGCCTCAAAGATTGTACTTAATTATAACCCAAGGAAAACTTCAAACTAATGCACTTGATCAAGAATTTTATCTACAAAGATTAGTTTCGCTTCATTTCAATTCCTCCAGTGTGTGTGTGTAGAGCCATTCTCACCTAATCATTTGTAACCCGGATGAGTTTATGCATAAAAATGAATCATATTTAATAGTGAAGATGTGCGTATAAATGAACTCCATTGATGCATTCGAAACTAGCAAGTATACTAGTCGCACAAGTAATAAAGTGATAAATAAGATATCGTTCCCACGAGGATTGATTCTAATTGAATTTGTTATTTCCAGCAACAATAAACTAAACAGGGGGGATTTTTGTTGAATGATTTACTAAATGAAATAAGAATGCAAGTAAAGAATAACAAAACAGAAAGTAAATTTGAATGAAAAATCAATGGGAGAAAGCTGGTTAAGGGATCCTTCTCTACCACAAGATATGGATTTGCGAATTAATTGTAGAATTGTCATCCAATTACAGCATTGAAATTATCAACCGTAGATAACAACAAGCTCTGTTATCCCAATCTTTCCTTACTTTGTTGTTAAATAAAACAGGCTCTTTATTTAATCTCTATCCATTAAACAACCTAGAACAAGCTCTCTGAGTTTAATTCAATGGATGCATTATGATAAGAAAGATAGTTGATCTAAGCAATAAACACACAAGCTCGGATTATTTAACTTAGGTTATATTCTCCAATTGTAATCTCTGATCACAATTTTGCTACTAATGATTAGAAATTCAAGACAATTACGGATCAAGATTTCTAGTCTAGCAATAAATCACAACCAGATTATATTCAATTGGCCACTCAAATACAATCAGCAAGCAATCATAAGCATTAAATATGGGAGAATACAAGCAACTTCAATTAGAGAATTGGATAACAATTCCTTACACAATCAACTTACAAAAACCATATCAGGGGCTTTGAAATCACCCTCAACCAATTCAGATTCAGTTACACATGTTTAAGAACGTGGTAAATACAATACAACATGGAGACATTCCAGAAAATGAAAGGGAAGGGAAAAACTTAGCAATTTGATGTAATTCTCTTTGGATTGTAGTTCTTCCTCTTTCCAAGCTTCCTTTCTCCTTCAAGAACTCCAAGAGATGAAAGAATTCCAGAGCTTCAGCCTCCACCACGTTCTCCCCTCTTCAAGTTATGAAATAAAACCCTAAAATGTGTTTAATTACTCTGCTACAGTAACGTGCTACAGGTCCCGTATTATACATGCTACAGTGATGTGTGGAATTACATTTCTACACTTCTCACTCAGTTTTGATTACAACTTTCGGTACACTGAATGGATTCATAAACCGTAAATTTCTCCAAAAAGTAGACTTCGAGAGCTTTTCAACGGTATATGATATGTCATCGGGTTCATTGTATATCAATACAATTAAATCCGAGAAGATGGTTGACTAGCAGAGGTGAAAATGAAGGGTTTTACTCAATTTTTGTGCAAGTTGCTTCAAAACTCCTACAAACATCAAAACCACACAAAAACATAAAAATACCAGGAATATAGCAAAGAAACATGGACGAATTGATATGAAAATGATATATAAATAGACACTTATCAAATTCCGCCACACTTAGACTTTGCTAGTCCTCGAGCAATTACGACAATATGAAATAAAACTAAACTGAAACAGAATCAACAAAAAATTAAAACACACAAATGCTTCATCTTGCAAATAGGCCTCCAAGATTGTACTTAATTATAACCCAAGGAAAACTTCAAAATAATGCACTTGATCAAGAATTTTATCTCAAAGATTAGTTTCGCTTCATTTCAATTCCTCAAGCGTGTGTATGTGTAGAGCCATTCTCACCTAATCACTTGTAACCCGGATGAGTTTATGCATAAAAATGAATCATATTTAATATTGAAGATGTGTGTATAAATGAACTCCATAGGCTTGCTTTTTAGGTCACTCTCCACTATGTAGACATGCACAACACCAAGGATCAAGTAGGACTTTATTAAGCTTGTAATGTTTGGCTTGGGTGCAGGTATGATAAAGGATAATAATTTGGCTCAAATCACCCACAAACACATAAATCATTCAAGACTATGTAGAGCTCAACTCTATAACGCAATTTTATTTCAATTCACCAGTTTACTCCCCCAAACTTATTTACAACACTCAATCTTTTTTTTTTTTTTTTGCAAAAAACAAAAGAAAACTACACCCCCACACTTTGTTGTTTCATTCTTTTTAATAACACTTAAGGGTATAGATCTCTTATTCTTCTTCTTTTGTTCTTTTTTTTCTTTTTTTTTCTTTTTTTTTATTACACTTCCCCTCCCCCACACTTAAACAACACATTGTCCTCAATGTGTAAGTACGGGGACGATAAGTACAGATTGGCTTTTTTTTTTCTTTTTTTTTTTTACAAACATAATATAACTCACTTGCATTGCTCATAACACATCCCAACCTCCTCTAACTTCCCAAAACCTGAACATAGCTCAGAATTTAATTGTGAATGATCGACATGCTCATAGGTAAGGGATAAACTGTTTGGAACAAATTCATTTTAAGTTAGGAAATCTTTTAGTGAGTTAACAAAGAAAAAGGCTTATAGAGGCTCAAAGGGGTAACTAGGGATCAATTTTAGTCAAGGTTGGCTATTAAGGCTCAAACGGTCTAAAGATGGCCTAAAGCATTTCCCCAATGTTGCACAGTCTAGGATTTCGCCTCGAGTGACCATCAAACAAGTTCTAGACTTCATTGAAATCTGAAGAAACATTTAAATTACATAAACTTTCTCTAAGTGAACAAATAACTCAGTGATAATAGCTCAGTGCTCCATGTTGCGCAAGGAATCAAAAGCAAAGCGAAAACCAATAAACATTTCAAGCACACAGATCCATGCATCATTTATCATTTTCCAAGAGTTATTCTTAATTCAATCATTATCTTATCATCGACCCACAAAATGCAAAAAAAGAGGTACGTGGCGTTGTTACACCTAAGTCAAGATTGTATATTTCAACAATCCTTAGGACCAGTAGCCCGCAGACTTAAGGTTTCCAGCCTATATAACTTTATTATAAAAGAACAAAACAAGAAACAAGACACTTCAAACAACATGAAATAAACAAACTACAGATTTATTGACAGAGAATGCGTTTCAAGAGTTAAGAAAACCCCATATTCTGCCATTCTCAGGTTTTTCCACAATGTTTTTTTTTTCGAATCGAAACTGATAAAAACAAAAACACACAACAACTCGAAATTACATAAAACTAAACTTACTCAGAAAATAATAAAATCCAACAAATCAGCAAACACAAACAAGTCAGTTAGAATGGGTCTAAAAAGTTTAGAAGTTAGCCTCCTTATTCAGCCATTATGGATTAAGAATCCAGAATGCGTTTCAAGAGAACTTGAACTTTTTAAGCCACCACTCTAAAAGCCAAGATTAGAAAATATTACCTGGGACAAAAGAAACAACCTGAAAAAAAACTCAAATAAACACAATAAAAGAAAGCAAATGAAAACAAAGCAAACCAGCTGATAGAGATTACAGATGGAGCGTTAAATCCAGTTTACGCCTCTTATTGCCTTCTCCAAACCAATCTCTCCGAGATATTGTTGGATCAGGCGAATAGACGAATGCTTGTAATTTGTCAATTAACTCCCCTGCAGTTGAAGCTGTAACCAGGATTTGCCTCGCCGACTGTGAGATGAAGTTTTTTTCTACTGCTTGATCAAGAAAAGACAACAAACCATCAAAAAAATTATTGACATTTAACAAACCAATGGGTTTCCGATGGATGTTTAGCTGTGCCCAAGAGGTGATTTGAAATATCTCCTCTAATGTACCATAACCACCGGGCAAAGCTATAAATGCATCAGATTTAATGACCATATGTGCAATACGCTCATGCATACTAGAAACCTGTAACTCTTCCCCCATGGTGTTGCCTACGATATCTCGTACAGCTAATGGTTTAGGGATAATGCCGAGAACTTTGCTTCCTCCTAAGGATGCAGCTGTCGACACACACCCCATTAACCCAAGACTACCCCCTCCATAAATCAAATGAATACCCCTCGTAGCTAATGTCCTACCAAGATCAAGAACTGCCGTGGTAAACTCTCCATCTTTACCAAATTGCGATCCGCAAAATACGCATATATTGCGGAATCGCTGAATTGGTGTTTTCTCCATTTCTACAAGTGCTCTAATCTTGTGTAAGACACGTTAGATATTATGCCTTTCAATTACAAGACAGGTTATAGAATGACATATGGAAATATGCAGAATGTATATATACACCCATAAAACTCTCAAATTTTGACACATGGGGACATACTTTCGGTGGGGGTTGCTCGATGCAGATTTATCGCCCCAAGATTTGAAAAAATGAGATATGCTTTCGGCGAGGTTTGACAAAACCTACACACTTGTCTTCCACGTGAAGCATGGAAAATGAAGATACACTTTCGGCGGGGGTTGACAAAACCCCCACATTTGTCTCCCACGTGAAGCATAAAAAATGGAGATACACTTTCGGTGGAGGTTGACAAAACCTCCACACTTGTCTCCGACGTGTACTTATGCCATAGGTAAGTCATATGGTTTGTCAAAAAGAAAACTTGAAATTAAAACAAACAAAATCAACAAACAACAACAACAAAAAACAACATTGATAATCAGATCAAACGAAACAAGAAAAAAAATTCTACAACAACAACACACATTCAAATATACAAGTAGTTGTGATTGTGGCTCACATCTTCCTCTGGTTTACGTCCAGTAACGGCTGAAACGCCTTCTATGAGTCGGGGATTTGCTTCCCATCCAGTTTTCTTATAAACTGGCAAACAGGGTCGTTTTAGTCAGATTCCCTAGACTATAACACTGCAATTCATCACGAAATTGTGTCCATAGATTAAGCAATTCACGCTGAACAAGTCCACAAGAATGTGACTCGAGAGTTAACAAAACATTATCCAGCGACTCATTACTCAAACCATTCTTAATAAATGAAAGTTTATTTCTCTATTCCTGGACGCAAAACCTAGTGAATGACAAGTCTGGTTACAATTCCATCTAGCACATTTATAACATACTTGTAACCTTTTCGCTCTTCGCCTCTTGGCGTAGTAGCTCTTTACTAGACCATGCATGTATTTTGCGAGATTAATGTCCGGCTCACCGGACAATCTCACCTTGGCTTCGATAAGCCATCGGATCTCAGCAGGCACATTTAGGAGCATCAATGCCCAAAGTCTAGTCATCCGTACTTTATAAATTTTAGACACAGCATTTTGAGGAAGTGAAGGGAAATATTTACGAAGGTTCGATAGAAAGATATCAGCATCCCTTGAAGAGGAGAAAAGAAGAGATATTACCGATAATGCGATCGAGTTTGTTTTTCTCCAAGATATGCACGTTTCAAACCTTTGGCGAATGACTTCAACTTCCGTTTGGATTTTTCCACAAGCTGCTGCACAAATGAGCTCAAAGCACAGAGTAATCAAATTAAACAAAAGAAAGGAAAAGAAAAGAGCAAAAACGAAACTAAAGACACATAAAAGAGATAACAACACAATAGCAAACAAAGTCAAAAACAAGTAAAAAATATAAAAACAAATGAAACAGATGGCAAAGAGAGATAAAACCTGATCAATTTGATGGCCTACGAAAGGAATCTCCTTGAGACACAAAAATCGATCATTATTACCTATTTTATTTTTGTTTCTTTTTTTTAATTTAAATTTTTAAAAACATGGGTTCCTCCTAATAAGCGCTTGGTTTTAACGTCCCCTCAGCCCGACGTTGGTTCCATCATGGGAGGGTCAATCTCTGCTGTGCTTCACTAATGGCTTGGATCCGTCTTCCACAAGATAGGGTCCATGCATATGGCTGGGCCGTGGATGTTAGCAATCGTCCACCCAATAGCTTATTTTGTGCTCTGTTAAAGTATTCGGACGAGTTTCTCTTCTTGTATTTGTGCAAGGCCCATTTCCATTGTAACTCGCAAAGTATCATTCTTATCCAAGAATCCATGCTTCAAATGATCTGGAAGAGACTTAAGCTCCAAGGTAGGGGCTTTCATCATAGAAGGCAGAAGTTTCACATTAGATAAAGGAAATTGAATGCACGAAACATCATACCTATTTCTGGTTATAGCTATGGTCTCATCTAAGCTTGCCACAGCTTCCTCCATTTCTTTGGACACTTGTATCAAACTTCTTGATTCCTTGGAATTTTCTGTCCCTATGTGCTCACTAAAAACCACTACCAATCCATCCTTGTGAGTTAACTCAAAATGTTTTTGTGGCAAAGAATCACTAACATCAACTGTAAAAACAGAATGCAAGTCACTAGGGTACCTCATTGTCTCAAAAATATTGAAACGAATCACTTCGCCATCGAATTCCATGGTGAGAGTGCCATCATGAACATTAATCTTAGTTCGAGCAGTTTTCGAGAATGGTCTCCCCAAAAGAATTGGTGTTGGATTAGGAGATGTCTCATCCTCCATTTCAAGAACATAGAAATCTGCTGGGAAAACCAATTGATTCACCTGCACAAGCACATCTTCCACAACTTCCTTGGGATATGCATCAGAACGGTCAGCAAGTTGAATGGTAATACCAGTTTCCGCAAGAGGTCCAAGATTTAAAGAAGCATAAATAGAATATGGCATGATATTACTAAATGCTTCTAAATATAACATAGCTCTTTCAAACTTAGTTTTACCAATGGTACATGTAATGGTGAACGTACCTAGATCTTTGCACTTTGGAGGAATTTTCCTTTGCAATACAGCTGAAACATCTTCCCCCACACTTACTTTCTCATTTCTTTTTAACTTTCTTTTGCTGGTGCATAACTCCTTGAGACAATTTGTATAATGAGGTACTTGCTCGATAGCATCCCATAGTGGTATATTTACCTCTGATTTTGTGAGAAGTTTCCAAGTATTTCTTGTTTCTTGTTCCTCCTTTTTCGATTTTGCAAATCTACTAAAAAAAAGTGGAGGAGAAACATATGAAGGAATGGGAGTTATAGGATTTACCTGAGAAGTCAGTGTTTTGTTCATGGTGGAAGTGGTGTCATCTCTTTCATCAGTTTGTGATTTCTTTGGCAGGACATCTAATTGCTCTTCATTTTGCAAAGTTATCGCACAAGAATTCTCTCTTGGATTGATCACCGTTTGACAAGATAATTTTTCTGATTCTTGGCCCTCGAATTTGCTCATGCTAGTAGCCAATTGTCCCATTTGATTTGCGAGATTTTGGATACTTGCCCCAGTTTCCTGCTGGAATTGCATTGTTTTAGTGGCAAGTGCATTAACAATATCTTCGAGAGACATACCTGAGTTTTGCGAAGCTGGTTGCGGTGCTGGATGTGGCATTGGTGGTGGTTG
>SNVD02005419.1:0-22453 GCA_013180625.2 Boswellia sacra
ACTTTCGGTGGAGGTTGACAAAACCTCCACACTTGTCTCCCACGTGTACTTATGCCATAGGGTAGTCATATGGTTTGTCAAAAAGAGAACTTGAAATTAAAACAAACAAAATCAACAAACAACAACAACATAAAAACAACATTGATAATCAGATCAAACGAAACAAGAAAAAAAAAATCGACAACAACAACAAACATTCAAATATACAAGTAGTTGTGATTGTGGCTCACATCTTCCTCTGGTTTTACGTCCAGTAACGGCTGAAACGCCTTCTATGAGTCGTGGATTTGTTTCCCATCCAGTTTTCTTATAAACTGGCAAACATGGTCGTTTTTAGTCAAATTCCCTAGACTATAACACTGCAATTCATCACGAAATTGTGTCCATAGATTAAGCAATTCACGCTGAACAAGTCCACAAGAATGTAACTCGAGAGTTAACAAAACATTATCCAGCGACTCATTACTCAAACCATTCTTAATAAATGAAAGTTTATCTTCTCTATTCCTGGACGCAAACCCTAATGAACGACAAGTCTGGTTACAATTCCATCTAGCACATTTATAACATACTTGTAACCTTTTCGCTCTTCGCCTCTTGGCGTAGTAGCTTCTTCCTAGACCAGGCATGTATTTTGCGAGATTAATGTCCGGCTCACCGGACAATCTCACCTTGGCTTCGATAAGCCATCGGATATCAGCAGTCACATTTAGGAGCATCAACGCCCAAAGTCTAGTCATCCGTACTTTATAAATTTTAAACACAGCATTTTGAGGAAGTGAAGGGAAATATTTACGAAGGTTCGATAGAAAAATATCAGCATCCATTGAAGAGAAGAAAAGGAGAGATATTACTGATAATGCGATTGAGTTTGTTCTTCTCCCAGATATGCACGTTTCAAACCTTCGAACAATGGCTTCAACTCCCGTTTGAATGTTTCCTCAAGCTGTTGCACAACTGAACTCGAAGCACGGAATATTCAAATTAAACACAAGAAAAGAAAAGAAAATAGAGACACATAAAAGAAATAAAAACACAAGAGCAAATGAAAGTCAAAACAAACAACAAAGCAAATAAGACAAATGACAAAGAGAGATAAAACCTGATCAATTATAATAGCCCATGAGAGGAATCTCCTCGAAACACAAAAAATGATCAATACTACCTTCTTTTCTTTGTCTCTTTTATTTATATTTCAAAAACATTGGGTTGCCTCCCAATAAGCGCTTGGTTTAACGTCCTCCTCCCAATAAGCGCTTGTTTTAACGTCCTCAGCCCGACGTTGGTTCCATCATGGGAGGATCCAATCTCCGCTGTGCTTCTCTAGTGGGCTTGGATCCTTCTTCCAACAAGATAGGGTCCATGCATATGGCTGGGCCTTGGATGTTAGCAATCGTCCACTCAATAGCTATTTTGTGATCTGTAAGTATTCGGACGAGTTTCTCTTCTTGTATTCGTGCAAGGCCCATTTCTATTATAATTGGCAAATGATCATTCTCACTCATGAATCCATGCCTCAAATGATCTGGAAGAAGCTTAAGCTCCAAGGCAGGGGCTGTCATCACAGAAGAAAGAATTTTCTCATTAGATAAAGAAAATTGAATGTATGAAACATCATACCTATTTGTGGTTATTGCTATGGTCTCATCTAAGCTTGCCACAACTTCCTCCATTTCTTTGGACACTCGTATCAAAATTTCTGACTCCTTAGAATTTTCTGTCCCTATGTGTTCATTAATAGCTATATCCAATCCATTCTTGCGAGTTAACTCAAAACATTGTTGTCACAGAGAATCAACAACGTCAACTGCAAAAATAGAATGTAAGTCACTAGAGTACCTCATTGCCTCAAAGATATTGAAACATATCACCTTGCCATCAAACTCTATGATAAGAGTGTCATCACGAACATCAATCTTGGTTCTAACAGTTTTCGAGAATGGTCTCCCCATAAGAATCGGTATTGGATTAGGAGATGTCTCATCCTCTATTTCAAGAACATAAAAGTCTACTGGGAAAAAGCAATTGATTCACCTGCACAAGCACATCTTCCACAACTCTTTTGGTATATGCATTAAAACGATCAGCAATTTGAATGGTAATACCAATTTTCGCAAAAGGTCCAAGATTTAAAGAAGCATAAATAGAATATGGCATAGTGAAACGTACCTGGATCTTTGCACTTTGGAGGAATTTTCTTTGCAATACAGCTGAAACATCTTCCCCCACACTTACTTTCTCATTTCTTTTTAACTTTCTTTTGCTGGTGCATAACTCCTTGAGAACATTTTGTATAACGAGGTACTTGCTCGATAGCATCCAGAAGTGGTATATTTACCTCGATTTTGTGAGAAGTTTCCAGGATTTCTTGTTCTTGTTCCTCCTTCAATTTTGCAAATCTACTAGGAAAAAGTGAAGGAGAAACATATGAAGGAATGGGAGTTATAGGATTTACCTGAGAAGTCAGTGTTTTGTTCATGGTGGAAGTGGTGTCATCTCCTTCATCAGTTTGTGATTTCTTTGGCAGGACATCTAATTGCTCTTCATTTTGCAAAGTTATCGCACAAGAATTCTCTCTTGGATTGATCACCGTTTGACAAGATAATTCTTCTGAGCCTTGGCCCTCGAATTTGCTCATGCTAGTGGCCAATTGTCCCATTTGATTTGCCAGGTTTTGGATACTTGCCCCAGTTTCCTGCTGGAATTGCATTGTGTTAGTGGCAAGTGCATTAACAATGTCCTGGAGAGACATACCTGAGTTTTGTGAAGCTGGTTGCGGTGCTGGATGTGGCATTGGTGGTGGTTGCATTTGAAAAGGTTGCTGCACTCTAGGTTGATTGAAACTTGTGGCCGATTTGGTATCACATTTGGAGTGATTGGTTGATGATTCCAGTAACTGAAATTATGTTGATCTTCCCATCCAGCATTGTAAGTGCTAGAGAAAGGATCATACCATTGCCTCGTTTGTCCTGGAAATCCACCCATGGCATTGGCTTGTTCCATATATTCTTCTTGTAAAGTTGGATACATGTCGATTGGATGCTCCATCGTAGAATATATCCCACATTCATAAGATTTTTGCATATCTCCTACAGCCATGTTTTCCACAAGAGAGGTTAGCTCAGAAAGTTGTTGTTCAATGTTCGGAGTGCTTACCTCATTTACTCTCCATGGTACTTGTGGCTCAAATCCGCTACTGAATTGATAGAAGTTTACTGCCATGTTATCTAAACACAAACAATCAGAAAAGAAAAACAAAGAAAATATGAATCAACAATGAAAACAAAATAACAAATCGATTAGAAAATCAATCCCCGGCAACGGCGCCAAAAACTTGATGCGTTCGAAACTAGCAAGTATACTAGTCGCACAAGTAATAAAGTGATAAGTAAGATATCGTTCCCACGAGGATTGATTCTAATTAAATTTGTTATTCGAAAGCAAAACAGAATAAATGGGGGGTTTTGTTGATTGATTAACTAAACTCAATACGAAAGCAAATGAAGAATAACAATGCAAAGTTAAATCAATTGAAGATACAATGAAGAAATCTGGTTAAGGGATTATTCTCTACCACAAGATATGGATTTGCGAATTAATCGTAGAATTGTCATCCAATTACAGCATTGAAGTTATCAACCGTAGATAACAACAAGCTCTGTTATCCCAATCTTTCCTTACTTTGTTGTTAAATAAAACAGGCTCTTTATTTAATCTCTATCCATTAAACAACCTAGAACAAGCTCTCTAAATTTAATTCAATGGATGCATTATGATAAGAAAGATAGGTTGATCTAAGCAATAAACACACAAGCTCGGATTATTTAACTTAGGTTATATTCTCCAATTGCAATCTCTGATCACAATTTTGCTACTAATGATTAGAAATTCAAGACAATTACGGATCAAGATTTCTAGTCTAGCAATAGACAATATCCAGATTATATTCAGTTGGCCACCCAAATACAATCAGCAAGCAATCATAAGCATTAAACATGGGAAAATACAAGCAACTTCAATTAGAGAATTGGATAACAATTCTTGCACAATCAACTTACAAAAACCATATCAGGGGCTTTGAAATCACCCTCAACCAATTCAGATTCAGTTACACATGTTTAAGAACGTGGTAAATACAATACAACATGGAGACATTCCAGAAAATGAAAGGGAAGGGAAAAACTTAGCAAATTTGATGTAATTCTCTTTGGATTGTAGTTCTTCCTCTTTCCAAGCTTCCTTTCTCCTTCAAGAACTCCAAGAGATGAAAGAATTCCAGAGCTGCAGCCTCCACCACGTTCTCCCCTCTTCAAGTTATGAAAATAAAACCCTAAAATGTGTTTAAATACTCTGCTACAGTAACCTGCTACAGTGTCCCGTATTATACATGCTACAGTGATTTGTGGAATTACATTTCTATACTTCTCACACTGTTTTGATTACAACTTTTGGTACACTGAATGGATTTATAAACCGTAAATTTCTCCAGAAAATAGACTTCGAGAGCTTTCCAACGGTATATAATATGTCATCGGGTTCATTGTATATCAATACAATTAAATCCGAGAAGATGGTTGACTAGCAGAGGTGAAAATGAAGGGTTTTACTCCATTTTTGTGCAAGTTGCTCCAAAACTCCTACAAACATCAAAACCACACAAAAACATAAAAATACCAAGGAATATAGCAAAGAAACATGGACGAATTAATATGAAAATGATATATAAATAGACACTTATCAGATGCAATTAAGGTGTGTCGATGAGAAAGAAGCTAGAAGGCTCATGGAATGGTGTATGCGAACCACATATGAATGGGCTAATGCTTGCAAAGAAGATAATGAGGCAAGGCTTTTACTGGCTAGCCATGGAGATGGATTGTGTCCATTTTGTGAAGAGATGTCACCAGCACTAGATTAATGGAAATTTGATTCGCTAACCACCCTTGGAGCTATAAGGAATGACAACATTGTGGCCCTTTATTGCATGGGGCATGGACATTATAGGCGAGATAAGGCCGTCAGCCTCTAATTGGCATCGATATATGGTGGTGGCAATCGACTACTTCGCTAAGTGGACAGAAGCTGAGTCTTATCGTAAACCGAGGGCAAAGCAGATGATAAAGTTCATTTAGAAGAATGTCATATACAAATTTGGAGTGCCAAATCATGTCATGACTGACAATGGGGTTCATTTCTAGGCTGAGACTAAAGCCTTATTTAACAAGTATGGGATTGAACACCATAAGTTGTCTCCATATCGGCCACAAATAAACAGAGCAATAGAAGCAACCAATAAAAACATCAAGAAAATGTTGGCCAATATGGTGCAAACGTATAAAGATTGAGCGAAAAAGTTACTGTTTGTGTTATGGGGTTATAAAACAACACCCAAAAGTTCGACAGGCATGATGACCTTCTCATTGGTGTACGGTTCGAAAGCGATCCTACCGATTAAAATAGAAATGAAGTCAGGAAGGGTTCTAATGGAAGCAAAAATTCTTAAAGGGGAGTGAATCCGTAATAGATGTGAACAGTTGGCTCTAGTTGATAAGAAGAGAATGAAGGCTAGATATCATATGCAACTATACCATAAACGAGTTGCTCAAGCCTTTAACAAGAGAACAAAGGCAAGGAAGTTCAAAGAATAGGAGTTGGTCATTAAGCAAGCAAGACCAGTTGTGTTTGATCTATGAGGGAAGTTCCATCCCAACTGGGAAGGCCCATTCATTGTGTCAAAAATTATGACTGGCGAAGCCGTCATCTTATCAGACATGGAAGGGAATGAGTTGACTGAGCCCATTAACATGGACAAGCTAAAGAAATACTATGTGTGAAAGTGAGAAAAAAGAAAAGAGAGAATATGAGAGGAAAAATAATTAATCAAAAAAGCAGAAATGATTAATTAGTGACAGGAGTTCTCTCAATGTGCGCATATTGCTCCAAGAACAAACAATTTACTTTTATTAATGAAACAAAATTGTTTAGAAACAAATATGCTTTTGAAATGTCTTATTGTTTTGCATGATAACAAAAGGAAAACATCTAACATATAAGCCAACAATGAAACTGTCAATGTCTTTTTTGCCTTTTCAATGGACTATAAACAGGTTAGTCATATCGTTCATGACACCGTCTACCTCAAATAGCATGATCAAGAATGGACGCCTGAAAGGTGACCTAATCCTTGTATCGATCTTCTATCTTGATGTCAGGATTATGGAACAAGTTTCTCTCGATGGTCTGATGCGCCAACGAATCCTTCACGCCTTCTAGGTAACGAGCGAACAATCTACTGGGACTACATACAATTGGTGAATCCACGATCCTCTGCTTAAGCCTATATTGTGCACATAGTCTAGCACGATCATAGAAGGAATTATGGGTAAACCCCACCAAAGGCACACATGAGATATAGGTCTTGACTATCACATGCTCCAGCCTCCACAATGGACAGTGCCAGCGAATTTGATTGTCTTAATTGACTCAAAGCTAGTGGACCCATAATGAATGCCTTTTAAGTCTCGTCCTCGTATGAAGTCTAGGACTATAAGAGGAAATATCTCCCTCAGGCAGTGCTAGAACGGACAACTTCTCTTGTAGCTAAATCTAAATAGAAGAAACAGTAAAAGAAAAAAAAGAAAAAAAAAAGCTCGCTGAGTTGAAAACCCAAAAAAGGGCAACTCAGGCAAAAAGTTAGGGCATAGAAAATTAAGAAAAGCTTACTAAGTTAAAAACTTGAAAGGGTGGCTCAGGCAAAAGTTAGAGCAAGCTTTCTAAGTTAAAAATCCGAAAGGGCATCTTAGGTAAAAATTAAAGCATTAAAAAAAATGAAATGAACTCGCTAAATCGAAAACCTGAAAGGACGACTTAGGCAAAAATTAGGGTTAAAAGAAAAAATACCTAAAGCAGCATAAGACTTCCATTGAACCTTAGACTCGGATCAATCCTTATTCGACCCAATCTGATCAATGCCTCAGCTAGAATCAATGGAACTACTATGAAACCAGGGCCCATCTGAGGAATGATGGTCAAAAGATGTAGGTTACAAAGACCATCAAGTGAGACTAGTAAAACTACGCAAGAAGGTAGAAATGAAGAAGACAAAGCTGGCCGGATGAGATCCTATCCATCATCTCAAGTAAAGGGATGATCGAAGACAACATCACCCCACCACCTCTGGTGTGAATGCCCATGGTAGAAATTGAAAACTTGAAGAAGTTGACAAGATCAAACATCGATGGTATCTCGACAGTAGGCAGAATGATGCTCTCAAAACTGGATGAATGATAATCGAGTATGGCAGGGAATTCATCATAGAAGGGGCAAAGGTCTTGCCCATTAAAGTAGAAGACATGATCATGAGAATCCCAGAAGGTCGTGCATTCCTTAAGAAAAGGAATGTCAAGCTTCACATGTCAAAGGAACTTCAAATTGTGGAAACCGTTGGATTTGAGATGCTTCTAGTCATCATCCTTTAAAAGCTTTAAGAGAGACTGAAGAATCTTGAGAGAAGCCTTAGACATTTTGAAAGGTGTGATAAAGCATAGGAAAGCATGAAAGAGAACTTGAGAAATAAGAAGAAGAAATATGGAAAAGTGTGGAGAAGCGACATAGAGGGGTAGCACCTAAATAGTGCATAAAACGAAACAAAAATGGCAAAAAAAGGGAAGACCACCAGGATGCAGTCAACAAACTACCAATTGATTATCTGACTATCGCCTGAAGGTTGCATGACTGTCGCCCGATGGTTAGATAGCTGCTTGGCGGCCTGACAGCCACCCAACAGTTATTAGGGCAAATAGCCCACTACCCCACCTTTCGCATGTTTTTCGACTTCCGAGACATATATTGACAAGTGCTTTTTAGAGGGGACTTCTAGATTTTATAGTTTTATTTAAAATTGAATAAATGATGATGTAGAAACAACTTTGAACAAATGTGGATGAAGATTGATCAAAATACGCATAGTAAATGAAGCTAAAAAATAGAAAATTTCTCAAATTCTCTAAAAATTTGTTTAAATGGCTGTTTCTTTTGATTGTACATCATGAAAGTTCATGGAAGCTAGCTAAACCAAAGAAATTATGAAAGAAGCCCATTGTGATAGTCCTTACTCATCACCATCATCATCATTGTCGACAGAAAAGGCAACAACCTACGCCTGAAGGCACTCGATCTCTCGCTCCAAACGAGCGTTCTCTTGATGACTTATCTAATCCAAGCAAGAAGCATACAGCTAGAAAAGCTATTAAGATAGAAAATCATGCATACATGAAGCATAGGGTAGTGTTTTCCCTAATACTAGTAAGACATCTGCAAGACATACCCATGAGGAGTAGCTTGTATCTGATACACACACTTCATGGAAAATCGTGGTATCTGTATTACATTGCATTGCATTTTATGATTAATAAATATTTAAAGAATCATAGGAAGCTTAAGGAATGTATAGTTAGAAGACTTACTAGAGTGGTATCAAGCAAAACGAAAGGAACTTGCATGGTCGGATCCTCAGTGATCACATGACTCCTAATCTATCCATTGGCATCCCATGTGCGGACTACATTGCTGGGGTAGGCCTGGAGGTCACCAATCACATGATCAGTTGGAACAACTGAAGCAATTGTAGGGATTGGAGGCAAATATGGCTATTAAATAGTGGCGACAAAAGAAGCAGATGTGCCAGTATCAGAAGAAGAAACTTTAGATCTCTTCCCATGATGTACAGAAGAGCTACCAGCACAACTGGAAATAGTGGGTGGATGAGGAGTCTCACCAACAAATCGACCTGACCTAGTATAGAGTAATATGGCTCAAGCTCATTTAGCATAAGAAACTGTCATCACTAAGAACTCAGCCTCGCTCACGTGACTCCCAGCCATATGATCTGACACATTTGGCTCCATAGCCAAGTCAGCTGCATCTATCATCAAAACTGGTGAAGACAGAGGAATCAGACGATGCTTTAGGCCTTCGAGCCAATCCCTCACATGGTCACCCAAACACCCCATCATGCTATTAACACATGGAAGAAGGATGCAATAGTAAAAGAATAAGGAGGCAACTCTCATAGCAACCGATCGGCCCTCTTGGGGCCCCTACCACTCAGAATGAATTTTGTCAAGAATAGAAATAAGGTGAGACTCTGATGTAGATGAAATACTAACTAAAACATCTCTTACATTGTTCCATGTCATTATGTGGATGTAATCACGAAGAACTCTAACTTATGAGATCTCTTGTGCATGGCATGCAGCCCGCCTCTTCATCTGTGGAAAAGAAAAATCCTGACAAGTAGGACATGGGGAAGGCAGGATGCCTAACTCATAGGCCTATATCTATTATGAACAAGGTAGCATCAGAAATTGAATTCATATAAATAAACCATGAAGGTGGGGAAAGAAATTACCTCAAGAAGCGGAGCAAAGCTAGCAATCACGGAAAGACCTCGGTAAGCACGGTCTTATTCATAGTACAGCTAGCCAAGCTCGTATAATCCTAGTCAAAATTCCTCACTTGATCAAGATCCCAAAGGGTAGGAAGTAGAGTCAAGAAGGTAATGGTCAATGCATCAGCAAAATGCGTCAAACCGAGCAGATACACGATGAAACTACGTGCATATTGATCCATCTTAGTTGGAGTCAAGTTTGATCTCCTGCTCCAATACTCATACAATGTAGTATATCAAATCGTTATGTTGTCCTTGGTCTTTACATTACATCCAAGAAGCTCGTGAATCAAATTTTGCTGATACCTCAAAGCTGCAACATAAGCATTGACGGGTCTAACCTCTCCACCACATGGAAGGCCAGTCAAAATGGTTATGTCAAATGGCGTGATAGCCATCTCGTCAGTCGAAGATAGAAAGTATGGGTCGTGTCCATCCACCTGTCACATAAAGCAGCTAGAGCCCGACGATCAGTGTACCAAAGAGCATGTGGAAGACAAGTAATGAACTTATAGAAGCTAGTATCAGCAATCCTATTTTTAACGACATCATTTTCTATTTCTAAGAACCAAGTGTAGGCTTCGGAAAATGACCCACACATATTCTTCTCATGGAAATCATAAGGCAAGAAATGAAAGTCTTTACATGAGTACATACCAAAAAAATTCCTACAAAAGGGGAAAACTGAAGAATGAAGGAGAATACATACCTGAGTGATCGTGTGGCAATCCATATCATAGACAATAGGTACCTCTTGATCTTTCGGAAGACCCTGTAATGTCGATTTCCAAATCAGATATCGCTCATTCAAGACAAAATGGATTGGATGATCTGCCATTGGTAAGAGGAAGCTGAGACGGGCATGTAGGAGAAAACCGGAGGCAAATGAGATGAAGAACGAAGAAGTTACATGCGAATGAACCAAAGTGAAGAGGAAAAGGCCTTATATAGGCCTCTGACCGCCGGCCGTTAGTCAAATTGTCAGACAGCTATTGACTAACCACTGGGTGGCGGTCAGATAGCTAGGTGGTTGTTTGACAATCGGAGGACTATCCCTTTAATCAGGGGCAAAAATGTAAAAGAAAATAAAAAAGAATGAAAGAAAGAAAAGAGAGAAAGAAGAGAGAGAAAAAGAACAGAAAAGAGAGAAAGAATAGAGAGAAGAATAAAAGAAGAGCGGGAAAAAGAAAAGAAAAAGAAAGAAAAGGAAAAAGAAAAGAGAAGAAAAATTCTACATTAACCTTAAGACCGAAGGAATTTTTGAACAAACCGGTCACAAGCACCCGATCATGGCAATAGTTTAGCTACTCTCAAGACAAAAAGAGTAACATCAGTCGATAGAACCTTCGACCAGAATCATATGGAAGAATTCCTCTAGATACTAAAAAGTAGTTTGTTGAAAAATACTCCGAACAAGGTAAGAACTTTGAGTTAATTTGAAATCATCAAGTGATGTTTGATATTTTGTAGGCATTTGCAAAAACAGTGGAAGAATCCCCAACGAGTCCAAGAATCAATAGCATGATAAGAATTCCCCAGTGAAGAGTCCTACAAATGCAAAATTTGAAGAGATCAAGAACAAAGAATGTTCAAGCATAACAAATCAAGAATTTTCCCCTAGTGGACTAAATAAATCAAGAATAAAATGAGGAATACTCGTAAGAAGGGCATGAAACCCAACGAATGGAAAGTCTAGAGAGATAAAAGAAGGTATGAAGGATACTTAGTAGAAGGCACGAAGAATGAGCAGGTCTAAAGACCATGAAGCACTGCATTATAGAAGTTTACTGAGTGAGCATAAATTAGAAGGAAACCCCAAAAACAAGGTACACTTAAGAGTGTTTTAAGTCCTTAGAATAGGCACAAGCCTTATGAAGAGGTACATTGAAAGTGTTGAAAACTATAAGAAGTAGGTGCACTTAAAGTGTTTTAAGCCTTTACAATAAGCACAAGCCCCAAGAAGAGGTGCACTTAAAAGTGTTTGAAGCCCTTAGAGTAATCGCACTTTAGAGTGTTACCAAACCCTAGGAAGTTGGTGCACTTAAGAGTGTTTGAAACCCTGAGAAGTAGGTGCATTGAAGAGTGTTTTTTCGTAAGCATCATAAAGATGCTTTCTAGCCCATGAATGGGCACCTTCACCCTTAGATGGGCACTTCAGCCCTTTAGATAGGCACACTACCCTTGAATGGGCACATGTGCCGTTAAATGACACGTTAGCCTTTGAGTTGGCACACCTTTTTGTGGAAGTGGGGTAGGAAAGAAGATGATGAGAAGTCTAATAGAATAAAGATGAGGGCGAAAACGTCAAGATGGAAGAAAGAAGGACGAAGTGAGAGTTCTTTCTCAACCTTTGTGTCTCACAAACCTCTCTAAAGTATAGGGTAAGCTATAGGCACCAGATTTTTTAGGCTTACGATGAAATAAAGATGAATATTGAGCGAAGGAAGTGACTGAAATCCCCTTGGAAGCTGAAGAGGAAAGGGTGAGAAGGAATTGACGAAGGGTCTAAACTAACATGTGAATTCAAAAAATCACAAAAATTAATTCAGAAGGAGTCTGTTGATGAGACATATACTATTATAAAGTTACGGATGTCTAGTTTTTGTAAAAATTTATAGATCACAAATCATAGTTGAATTTGAAAAGTTATAGGCAATTGAATAGACAAAGGTTAAAAGCGATTGCATTGAAAAGTGATAATATAGGAAGGACTGAAGGGGAATAACTACCCAACTGTTGACCAACAACTGCCCGACTATCAAACAGTCACCCGACTATTGACCAATAGCCATTCACAGTTACACAACCACCTAGCGATTTGCCAAGAGCTGCCCAGCTATTGGACATCTACTTGGTAGTCTATCAACAGCCGGCCAATGATACTTTCACCTCAACATGCATCATGCTAGACCCACTAGCTTGATGATACTACCCGTGATTTCTTCTGGAGAATTGTTGTCAATTCCTTCTACCTAGCCTCCAAAATCTTCTATTTTGATGCTTGAATCATGCAAGTCTTCAAATGTTTTGATTGGAAAGCCTGCAAGTCTATCACTGATGAAGGCGTGGGCCCTATTTATCACCATGTGGACCTGCTTAGCAACGTGTAACGAACTAAGTACTCTAAAAAAGTTTCATTGCACTTTTAGCTCGTTGTCTCAATTCCCTCAAAGTTACCCTAGTTAGGTATTATGACGATTCTATTCCACAAACTATTCAAATAGTTCTCCCAATCCTCTTGAACTCTTTTGAGAAGATCATGGTACCATACTACCATATCATCTTTCGAGGATAGCATGAAGTACTTCAAGATATACTCCTTCGACAAAGGAGTGGTGGCAATGACAATAGCATACTGTCTCAAATGTATCTTCAAATTGCCTTCTCTATTGAACTTGAGTAAGTCTAGCATGCAAAACTTAAGGGGCAAATCATTGTCCCTAACGAGCAAGATGTCGTCTAGGTCTTCAACCCTTTTTGACCCCCTCTTCTCAAGAGAGATGGGACCTTCTCTATGTCCCTGGCCACTTGCCTGACCGATTCAAGCTCATCTTGGTTGGCTAGGCTTTTCCTCCTATCTCTACCTTGGCTAGTTTCCTCTTGTCACCACCATTATCTTCGGGTGGAGGCTAGTTCATGCGGTTAGAGCCATTTCATAAAGCTTCAATGACTTAGGTCATTTGTTGTTGGAGTGCGGTCACATAAGCTCTCAATTAGACCATCTCTCGATTGTTGTTATTGGGTTGGTCATGAATGGTTCCTCTTGTTTTCTCAAATGACCACCTTGTCTAACCCAAACTATGATGGCTACAAAACAAAGGTGATAATGCCATGCTTGGATGCATGTATTTATGATATGATGCATGCTTATATAAGGGTGTAGACAAACTTTCAGCCTTCCAACCTTATTTCTCCCACACACGTGAGGTCGAGTCATTTTTCCTATGATTTTTTACTTCATTCCCAAGTCATCATCATGGGATATGGGAATGCGACATTCTCTCTTCTAATTCTAACATTCAAGTTGATGTTGGATTCTCCATAATTATCATAACATGGCTTATAAACGTCATGATTGGTAGCCCTAAGGCTACATGATAATTTTGATGATAACAATACACATTGATTCGTTGAGGTATTACTAATATGTTTATTTATGTGCAAGAACAAGATCAATGAAATAAATGTAAAATCAAGAAGAGGCTTATTAAAATGAAGTGTTGAAGCTAAGGAGAAAACTACATGTTAAAGGCACAAAAGTTTAAGAACAATGTTTGACTCAAGAAATGCGTCGCATGAGCAATGTTCAATCAATTGGTCATATATTTCTCTATAAATGGCCAAATGATGTGATTCTTAAGCCTTTAGAAAGCTAAATCAATTAATAACATTTTATCTGTTTTAAAGAAATTCAATTTTCAAGTGAAAGGTTGTCCAAATCTTCGTGCAAGTTAAAGGACAAACAGAATCAACTAACATGAGCACCGAATGCTATTTTAGACATATCTTGAGATAGAGATATCCAAATGACTTAATTCTTAAGGTGTTAGAAAAGATGATTTAATGGAGGACATTTCATATTTTTTAAAGAAATTTAAATTTCAAATGGAAGGTCAACATAATCATCATGCAAGTCGGTGAACTAATACAAGGAAGAAAAATTAACTAACATGAGAACTGAATGGTCTTTTGTCCATATCTAGAGATAGAGATATCCAAATGACTTAATTCTTAATGTGTTAGAAAGATTATTAAAATATGAAGATCTTTTATATTTTGAATAAATTAAATTTCAAATAGAAGGTCGACATAATCATCATGCAAATTAGTGGCCTAACACAAGAAAGAAAAATTAATTGACATGAGCACCGAATGGTCTTTTATCCATCTCTTGAGATAGAGATATCAAAATGACCTGACTCTTAATGCGTTGGAAATCTCATTCAAATATACAAATCTTTTATGTTTTATAGATTTTCAAATTTCAAACGGAACATTGACAAACATGGCCGAAAATATTATGGTTTTTATGGTGGGCAGAAAATTTGGAGTTGGTGTCTTCACGTGATTAGTTAATCCCATTTGCCTATGAAAGGAGCCCTTCTCCCATGCATTCAACAAGAATCCATAAAGCAACAAATAAAAGAAATATCAAGTTCAAAGAGCGTTTATATTCTTTATCTATTCTTTGAGGAGAGTTGTATTTTTGTTGTTAATAATTGTCTTTGTTCTTGTATTGTGGTGAGAGTGAGATCATTCTTATAAAGGATAATAATTATCCTTGAGAGAACTCTCGGTGTGGTGTTATCAAGAGTTAAATAGTTGAGAGAACTCTTGGTGTGGTGTTATTAAGGGTTGAAGGAAGAAGCCTTGGTGAGGTTGTTCATCAAGCAAGTTGTAAAGAATTCTACAACTTAGTGGAAAGCCTAGCTTGTGGAGGAGCTAGGAGACCGTGGACGTAAAGCAAGGCTTGCTGAACCACGTAAATTGAGATTGCACTCTCTCTATCCCTATCCTATTTAAATTTACTTATACTTATGATTGTTCATTATTGTTATTCTCTTGATTGCATCTTAGATAACTTCTAATTTTATCTTCATCACCTTTATTCTCAAAGAAAGAGTAAACTAATTTTGATCTTTCATGAAAAGTTTTATAAATCCGTTTTTATAAATAAAAACTCAATTCACCCCCCCTCTTGGGTTGTCATACCTATGTCAACAAGTGGTATCAAAGCAAGGTTGCTTATTTTTTAAAATATTAACTGATTTTGAGCTATGGCAACTTTTAATCAAACTTTATATGCTGAGGGGCTTTCTATCTCTAGACCTCCATTTTTTAATGGAAGTAATTACTCTTATTGGAAAACTAGAATGATTATTTTCTTACAATCTTTTGATTATGATTTATGGTCTATTGTTTGGAAAGGACCTTTTGTCCCTAGCAAAATTGAAAATGGAGAAAGCATGCTTAAAGAACCTAAAGAGTTTACTCAAGATGATAAAAAGAAATTGAGTTTGAATGCTAAAGCTATAAATATGTTATATTGTGCTCTAAATAGAAATGAGTTTAATAGAATATCTACTTGTTCTACGGCACAAGAAATATGGCACACACTTGAAGTAACTCATGAAGGAACTAGTCAAGTTAATGAATCTAAAATTTGTATGCTAGTTCATAGTTATGAGCTTTTTAAGATGAAACCGGATGAATCAATTTTTGAAATGTTTACTAGATTTATAGATATTGTCAATGGTTTGAAATCTCTTGGTAAATGTTATTCTAATATTGAAATGGTCAGAAAGATTCTTAGGTGTCTACCAAAATCTTGGGAGCCAAAGGTGACAGCAATTCAAGAAGCAAAGGACCTCACCAAACTACCATTAGAAGATCTTATGGTTCTCTCATGACTAATGAAATCACCTTTAAGGAGAATGAAAAAGATTTCAAGAAAAAGAAAAATATCGCTTTCAAATCTTCAACAAAAGAAGAAGATGACTCTGATGACGAAGGAGATGATGAAGATCTTGCATTCATGACAAGAAAGCTAAAAAGGATGATTAGAAGAAACCATGGATTCAAGAAGAATTCTAGAAGGGAGTACAAAGGGCAAAGCTCAAAGCAAGATAAGAAAAAGGATCAAATCATTTGCTATGAGTGCAAGAAATCAGGACATGTATAAATGGATTGTCCATACTTCAAGAATCAAGACAAGAAATACATAGCAATGAAAGCAACAAGTTGGGATGATAGTGAGGCTAGCTCCACCGAAGAAGAAGATTACAAATGGCAAACATGTGCTTCATGGCTTTAAGAGAAGATGCGGTAAGTATTCTAAACTATGATCCTAAGCTTTCATATGATGAATTACTTGAAGCGTTCCAAAATTTACATGTACATGTTGATAAATAAAATTCAAAAATCAATGCTTTCAAAAAAAAGTCAAAAATCATGTTAAAACAATTAGAAGAGTTGGTGGAAACAAATGAAGCTTTAGAAAATGAAAATGAAATTTTAAAGCAAAAAGATTTTGAAAGTTTGAAAATCAAATACATTTATTAAAAACTAAAAATGAGATTTTAAAACAAAAGGATTTTGATAAATTGGAGAAAGAAAATGTTATTTTGAAAAAGGAATAACGACTTGAGAGATATTGTTGACAGTTTTACAAAAATCACAAAAAATTTGAACTCTATGTTATAAAACCAAAGGTGTGTTTTTTATAAAAGAGGCTTAGGATATAAAATTCATAAAAATCAAAAGTATTTTGAAAACTATTTTGCTCATACATCTTCTAGGAATAATCATAATCATTCATGTACTTATTGTGGAAGAAAATGACACAAAGTGCATTCTTGCTATATTAAGAGAAATCCTAATTTGAAACAAATATGGGTTCTAAAAAGTACCATAACTAACCCCCAAGGACCCAAGAACATTTGGGTACCAAAAAGTTACTCTTCAAACGTTGATTGTGGCAAACACAAGTGGTATTTAGATAGTGGATGCTCAAGACATATGACCGGAGATGCCTCCAAGTTCTCAAGATTAATCATGAAGAAAAGAGGATATGTGACCTTCGGTGATAATGTCAAAGGAAGGGTAATTGGAGATGGTGATATTGGTAACCCTTCTTCATCTATTATTGAAAATGTTTTGGTTGTTAATGGTTTGAAACATGATTTGCTTAGCATTAGTCAATTGTGTGATAAGGGATATTTTGCTACTTTTGAGCCTAATAGATGTGTGATTAAGGATGTTAGTAACAATAAGACATTATTTACTGGTAATAGATGTGGTAATATTTTACAATTGATATTGATGTTAATGATCAAGTAAAAAAGTGTTTCATTATTAATCACGATGCTTGGTTATGGCATAAAAGATTAGGTCATGCCAGCCTAGGCACAATTTCAAAAATTTCTAAAAATGATTTAGTCGATGGTCTTCCAAGAATAAAATTTCAAAAGGATAAGATTGTGATGCTTGTCAATTTGGAAAAAAGTGAGAACTTCTTTAAAACAAAAGAAATATATTTCAACAAATAAACCTCTACAATTACTTCATTTGGATTTATTTGGACCATTAAGAAATCAAAGCCTTGGTCAAAAGTATTATGTTTTTGTTATTGCAGATGATTATTCAAGATTCACTTGGGTGTTATTCTTGAAAACTAAAAATGAAGCCAAACAAGCTTTTTCAAAATTTGCAAAAGAGTCCAAAATCAAAAAGGGTATTCTATTGTGTCCATTAGGAGTGATCATGGTGGTATAGTAGACAATGTTTCATTTGAAAATCTTTGTGATGAAAATGGTTTTGAACATAATTTTTTTGCACCTAGAACTCCACAACAAAATGGTGTTGTTGAAAGGAAAAATAGAACTATTCAAGAAATCGCTAGGACCATGTTTGCCAAAATATTTTTGGGCCGAAGCCATTAATACCGCATGTTTTATAATCAATAGAGTCCATATTAGAGCTTTAATAAAGAAACTCCTTATGAACTTTGGAAAGGAAGAAAACCTAATATTAGATTTTTTAAAGTTTTTTCTATGTAAATGTTTTATTTTAAATACCAAGGATAACCTAGAAAAATTTGATACAAAAGCCGTTGTTGGAATTTTTGTTAGCTACTCCAACCATAGTAAAGCATATAGAGTTTTTAACAAAAAGACTCTTGCTATTGAAGAATCTATGCATGTTGAATTTGATAAAACTAATGTGATTTCATCAAAGAATTTAGATGATGATATTGTTGAGGTAGAAAGGCAAATCAAGGAATCGAGGCTTGATGAAAAGAGCCAAGATGAATTACAACTTCAATAAGAAAAGCTTGAGGAAGTAAATGATTCTTCCCAAGAATTACCAAAGGAATGGAGGTACGCAAAAGCTCGTCCTAAAGATCCCATTATTGGCAAACCATCACAAGGTATGAGAACTAGATCTTCTTTTAGGAACTTTTGTAATCATTTTGCATTTGTCTCTCAATTTGAACCAAAATCTTTTAAAGAAGCCCAAAAATGACGAAAGTTGGATTTTGGCTATGCAAGAAGAATTGAATCAATTTGAGAGAAATCAAGTTTGGGAATTAGTCCCTAGGCCCCAAAATTATTCTATTATAGGCACTAAATGAATTTTTAGAAATAAAGTAGATGAAAATGGAACCATTATTAGAAACAAGGCTAGACTTGTTGCTCAATGATACAATCAAGAAGAAGGTATTGATTATGACGAAACCTTTGCACTAGTTGCTAGATTAGAATCCATTATAATGTTGTGTGCATTTGCATGTTATAAAAATTTTACATTATATCAAATGGATGTTAAAAGTGCATTTTTAAATGGTTACATTATGGAGGAAGTATATGTAGAGCAACCTCTTGGTTTTCAAAATCATGATTTTCCAAACCATGTTTTCAAACTCAAAAAGGCACTTTATGGCTTGAAACAAGCACCAAGAGCATGGTATGATAGATTGAGCAAAATTTTCATTGAAAATGGTTTTGAGATGAAAAAAGTTGATACTACTCTTTTTGTTAAATCCAAAAATGATAATTTATTAATTGTTGAAATCTATGTTGATGATATTATATTCGGTGCTACTAATGTTTCTATGTGTGAAGAATTTTCCAAGTGCATGCAACAAGAATTTGAAATAAGTTTAATGGGAGAACTAAATTTCTTCCTTGGACTTCAAATCAAGCAATCAATAGATAGGATCTTCATAAATCAAGCCAAATACACGAGAGATCTTCTAAAGAAGTTTGGCATGGACAATTCAAGAACATATAACACACCTATGGGTACCTTAACCAAGCTTGACAAAGATGAGAAAGGAAAAGATGTTGAGGTAACAAAATATTGAGAGATGATTGGCTCCCTTTTGTATTTAACTGCTAGTAGACCTGATATTATGTTTAGCGTGTGATGCGTTCGAAACTAGCAAGTATACTAGTCGCACAAGTAATAAAGTGATAAGTAAGATATCGTTCCCACGAGGATTGATTCTAATTGAATTTGTTATTTTCCAGCAACAATAAACTAAACAGGGGGGGTTTTGTTGAATGATTAACTAAATGAAATAAGAATGCAAATTAAGAATAACAAAAAAAAAGTTAATTTGAATGGAAGATCAATGAGAGAAATCTGGTTAAGGGATCCTTCTCCACCACAAGATATGGATTTGCGAATTAATCATAGAATTGTCATCCAATTACACCATTGAAATTATCAACCGTAGATAACAACAAGCTCTGTTATCCCAATCTTTCCTTACTTTGTTGTTAAATAAAACAGGCTCTTATTTAATCTCTATCCATTAAACAACCTAGAACAAGCTCTCTAAATTTAATTCAATGGATGCCTTACGATAAGAAAGATAGGTTGATCTAAGCAATAAACACACAAGCTCGGATTATTTAACTTAGGTTGTATTCTCCAATTGCAATCTCTGATCACAATGTTGCTACTAAGGATTAGAAATTCAAGACAATTACGGATCAAGATTTCTAGTCTAGCAATAAACAACAACCAGATTATATTCAATTGGCCATTCGAAATACAATCCAGCAAGCAATCATAAGCATTAGATATAGGAAAATACAAGCAACTTCAATTAGAGAATTGGATAACAACTTCTTGCACAATCAACTTACAAAAACCATCTCAGGGGCTTTGAAATCACCTCAACCAATTCAGATTCAGTTACACATGTTTAAGAATATGGTAAATACAATACAACATGGAGACATTCCAGAAAATGAAAGGGAAGGGAAAAACTTAGCAAATTTGATGTAATTTTCTTTGGATTGTAGTTCTTCCTCTTTCCAAGCTTCCTTTCTCCTTCAAGAACTCCAAGAGATGAAAGAATTCTAGAGCTGAAGCCTCCACCACGTTATCCCCTCTTCAAGTTATGAAAATAAAACCCTAAAATGTGTTTAAATACTCTGCTACAGTGAATTGCTACAGTGTCCCGTATGATACATGCTACAGTGACTTGTGGAATTATATTTCTATACATCTCACACTGTTTTGATTAGAACTTTTGGTACAATGAATGGATTTATAAACCGTAAATTTCTCCAGAAAATAGACTTTGAGAGCTTTCCAACGGTATATAATATGTCGTCAGGTTCATTGTATATCAATATAATTAAATCCGAGAAGATCACTGACTAGCAGAGGTGAAAATGAAGGGTTTTACTCCATTTTTGTGCAAGTTGCTCCAAAAATCCTACAAACATCAAAACCACAAAAAAACATAAAAATACCAAGGAATATAGCAAAGAAACATGGACGAATTGATATGAAAATGATATATAAATAGACACTTATCAAATTCCCCCACACTTAGACTTGCTAGTCCTCGAGCAACTACGACAATATGAAATAAAACTAAACCGAAACAGAATCAACAAAAAATTAAAACATACAAATGCTTCATCTTGCAAATAAGCCTCAAAGATTGTAATTAATTATAACCCAAGGAAAACTTCAAAATAATGCACTTGATCAAGAATTTTATCTCAAAGATTAGTTTCGCTTCACTTCAATTCCTCAAGTGTGTGTGTGTAGAGCCATTCTCACCTGATCACTTGTAACCCGGAGGAGTTTATGCATAAAAATGAATCATATTTAATATTGAAGATGTGTGTATAAATGAACTCCATAGGCCTGCTTTTCAAGTCACTCTCCACTTATGTAGACATGCACAACACCAAGGATCAAGTAGGACTTTATTAAGCTTGTAACGTTTGGCTTGGGTGAAAGTATGATAAAGGATAATAATTAGGCTCAAATCACCCACAAACACATAAAATCATTCAATATTATGTGGAGCTCAAGCCCATGACATAAAAAATTCATTCTTATTCATCAAAAGACTCTCCCAAACTTATTCAGAACACTAGAACTCTCTTTTTTTTTTCTTTTTTTTTCTTTTTTCTTTTTTTTTTTTTGTAGAAAGCAAAAGAAACTACACCCCCACACTTTGTTATTTCATTCTTTTTAAGAACGCCCAAGGGTATAGAACTCTTTTTTTTCTTTTTTTTTTTAACTGCAATTCCACTCCCCCACACTTAAACAATACATTGTCCTCAATGTTTAAGTACGTGGAAGAAAAGTACAGATTTTTTTTCTCTTTTTTTTTTTTTTTACAAACATAATAAAACTCACTTGCATTGCTCATGGCATAATCCAACCTCCTCTAACTTCCAAAAACCAGAACATAGCTCAAAATGTAATTGCGAATGATTTACATGCTCATAGGTAAGGGATAAACTGTTTGGAACAAATTCAATTAAGGTTAGAAATCTTTTAGTGAGTTAACAAAGAAAAAGGTTTACAGAGGCTCAAAGGGGTAACTAGGGATCAATTTTAGTCAAGGTTGGCTCTTAAGGCTCAAACGGTCCAAAGATGGCCTAAATCATTTCCCTAATATTGCACAGTCTAGGATTTCGCCTCGAGTGACCATCAAACAAGTTCTAGAATTCATTGAAATCTGGAGAAACACTTAAATTACATAAACTTTCTCTAAGTAAACAAATAACTCAGTGATAATGGCTCGGTGCTCAATATTGCACAAGGAATCAAAAGCAAAGCGAAAACCAATAAACATTTCAAGCACACAGATCCATGCATCATTTATCATTTTCCAAGAGTTATTCTTAATTCAATCATTGCCTTATCATTGACCCACAAAATGCAAGAAAAGAGGTACGTGGCGTGTTACACCTGAGTCAAGATTGTATATTTCAACAATCCTTAGGACCAGTAGACAGAAAGGACGTAAGCGTTCCAAGCATATATACAGACTTATTATCGACAAGGAATTAAAGAAACACGTCAAACAACATGAATAAACAAACTACAGATTTATTTAGAGAGAATGCGTTTCAAGGGTGAAAGAAACCCCATATTCTGCCATTCTCAAGTTTTTCCACAATTTTTTTTTTGAATCGAAACTGATAAAGACAAAAAACACATAACAATCTAAATTACATAAAA